>PITA01009264.1:0-78875 GCA_004023965.1 Spilogale gracilis | reverse complement strand
ATTTTGATCGGAATGGCATTGAAAGTGTAGATTGCTCTGGGCAGTATAGACATTTTGACAATGTTTATTCTTCCGATCCATGAGCATGGAATGCTCTTCCATCTTTTTGTGTCTTCTTCAATTTCTTTCATGAGTGTTCTGTAGTTCCTCGAGTATAGGTCCTTGACTTCTTTGGTTAGGTTTATTCCTAAGTATCTTACGGTTTTTGGTGCTATAGTAAATGGAATCGATTCTCTGATTTCCCTTTCTATTTTTTCGTTGTTGGTGTATAAGAATGCAACTGATTTCTGCGCGTTGATTTTGTATCCTGCCACATTACCAAATTGTTGTATGAGATCTAGTAGTTTGGGGGTAGAGTCTTTTGGGTTTTCCACATATAGTATCATGTCATCTTTTTGCCAATGTTCTTTGTCTCTCGTGGCGGTCCAGAAGTGGGAAATATCACATTTCAGGCTGGTTTCATGGGTGTTCACGGTGGTCTTATAGTGTTTTTTTTGCTGGAATTCAGCTCTCTTCAGGGAACTCCCCGAAATGCGGTCACCTGGCCTTCCGCCATCTTGACCCTCTCTCATAGTATCCTATTATCTTACTGGTGGTGTTTCTCCCTCCTCTCCCCATATCCCTGATCTTAGTAATTTGTTTGTCCTTTTTTTTTATTCGAGTAGTCTTTTGAAAAGTGAGCTTTTAACTTTATTTTCTCTATAGTGTATTTATTAAATTATGTGACTATAATTCTGCTATGACTCATTGCTTCCTTCATTTTACTTTTTTGAAAGTTTAATTTGTACTTCTATCTCCAACTTCTTTAGAGGCCACAGAGGTCTCTAAAAATCACATAGTAATTTTTTTCTAGCCATTTCTTTTTCTAATGTATGCTTTCAGGACTGTCACTTCCCCCTACATACTACTTATGTTGCAACCCATGTGTCCTGAGAAGTTTCATTTTCACGTTCATTCCACAGAAAACATATTCTAATACCCATCCTGAGTGCTTTAGTAATATATTGATAAATTTCAAGTATCAGAGTTTTCTGTTTTCTGTTTCTATTGATTGTTACTGTAATTACACTGTGGTTAGAAGGTATACTTTCTGTGATTTCAATCCTTAGAAATTTGTCAAGACCATATGGCTCGGCATATGGTCTTAAGTTATTGAGTGCAGATTTCTATGTATGTAAATAAGGTCAAGTTTGAAAATCATGTGATTGGAATCATCTATACTTTTACTAATTTTTCTCTGCTTCTTCTTTTAGTTGCTGAACAAGGTGGTTAAAATCACACAACAATTGCGAATTATCTATTTCTCCTATTTGTCTTATCAATCTCTCTCTCTTTCTTTCAAGGCTATAGTTTTAGTGCATATAAATTTAGAATTTTTATGTCATTCTGTTAGATTGAAACCTTTATCATTATGAAACACTTTTGCCGGAAAGTCTACATTGAAAAAAAAAAAAAAAAGTCTACATTGCCTGCTATTATAATTGGAAATCTGCATTCTTGTGTTTAGTTTTTGCATTACTTAAATTTTCCATCTTAATTTCCTAATCAAAGCATATGTACTTAATATATCTTATTCATATATGACATACAAAGAAAATCATATACATCATCTATATTTGCATATCTATATATGTATGTATAATTTTCTGCTTGTTTTACAGTCTGATAATCTTGGTCAGAAAATCATCCATCTTTTAAAAGTTATCCAGTCTTTTCATTAGATTTAGCCAATTTTCTTTTCATCTTTTCATCTGTTTATATTTGATGTAGTCTGTTAATACTGATATATTTTAATTTAAATTTCTCATCTTATTATTTTTTGCCATTTTCATTACATTTTTCTTCTCTATTCATTTGTTAGTTACATACTCTCCTTTCTTTCATTTTTTTTACCATAGAGAAAACCACATACAACTTTGATTTTGATGTCTAATATAAATTACTCCTCATCACTTTGCGGAAGTTCAAGATCCTTCAAAGAATACATTATTATTATTATATTCAAAATATACTTAAATATATTTACATATCTGTACTATTAATATCTATTTTATTGCTCTTCATTTCTTCTTTCATTATCTTGTCTTAATCTATATTTTTCCAAAATTGCTCCCTTTAATAGTTTTTTTTTAGTGTGTGCTGCTGGAAATAAATTCTCTCTGGTGAGTGTATATACCAATATATCTGTCACCATCATCTTTGAAGACTATTTTTAGTGGGTGGAATTCTAAGTCAGCTGTTAAACACTTTGAATACACCATTCCATTCTCTTCTCTTTCCCATAATTTCTTTTGTAAAGTCCCCTGTCAGTCTTACTGTTTCTATGCTGAAGTTCTTTAACTGCTTTTGAGACTTTGAGATCTTTCTCTAAGTTTTTGATTATCAATATTTTGCCTTTGATATGCTTATATGCAATTTTCTTTGTATTTATCCTGATCTATGTTTATAAGTCTTCTTAAAATTGGGGGTGAGATGCTTTTCACCATTTCTAGAAAAGTCTTGTCCAATAACACTTCAAATATCACTTCTGGACATTCTCTCCTCCCTTTGAGGTATTTAAATTGTGTGAATATTCTAATTTTTCATTGTATCACAAATATGCCTGTGTTCTTCCATGTATTTTGCACTTTTACTGTCTCTGCTTTAGTATGGATGTCTTCTAGTAAATTGTCTTTCAGTTAACTGTTCTTATCTTTTTCTGTGTCTTATATGCTGTTAATCCCATTTATTCATTCCTTAAATTTGGTCATTTTATTTTTCAGAGCTAGGCTTTCTCTTTGATTGTTTTCATTGTAGGTTACTGGATGAAATTATCCATTTTGGCAGGTATTTTCTTAAACATATTAATTGCATTTATATTAAAGACAATGTCTGGTAATGTCACTATCTAAATCCCCTATGGGTCTATTTTCATTGTATAGGTTTCTTTTTTTTCCTTTTCTGTTGCTTTATAATTATTTAGTCTTACCTTCTAGTAGGCCTGATACTTGCTGGTTAACTGTCACATTTAAAAAATATATACAACAGTTTTCTAAGGTTTTGGCTATAGTCACCTCTCTCCATTGAATATTTTTCTTTTGCTTTCTTGTAGGCAGTTAGCAAAGGTGAAGAGCATCTTAAATCTGCCTGGCAATAATCAAGGTGAAATCTCACTTTTAGTCTCTTTGAGAGCTGGCCAATTTCTGAATCTTTTTTTTTTTTTTCAAAATGCTAGTCAAGAGAAATGTAACATGAGCCACTTTCTCATTTCCAATTATCTAATAGCACATTAAAAAAGTGGAAAGCAAAAGTGGACAGGTAATTTTATTGTTACTTCATTTAACCCCATATACCAAAATATAATTGTCTCAATGAACTATCATCAATCTATTAACGAGATATTAGCATTCTCTTTGTAATAAGGCTTTGATATCTGGTCTGTATTTTATACTTAGAGTAGTAGACCTACATTTGGACTGGAACACTTTACATGCCCAGTAACCTCATTATAGCTTGTGGCTACTGTATTAGACAAGGAAGCTCATACTCCTAAGTTATAGCTCTCTCATGTTCCTAACTGAAACTATGGGGGTATTTATCACACCCTCTTTTCCTGAACATTTCTAACTTTAGTTTTATGTTCTCCCTGTCTGTCTGCATTCCTAGACTATTAATATCTACTTCTTTTCTGACTTCTTATCTTTCTCATTCTGAATCAGGAAATGCCTTCATGGGAAACATGGAACAGAATAAAAAGCTCACCTAAGCATATTTCTTTCTGGCATCTTTGTCTCTCAAGTCCTGGCTGCCTGGGTAACATGGAACTCCAAGATCTTGTCTCCCTATCCAATACAACCACCATGTCTCCGCTCAGAGCCCTTGTTTCTTCCTGCCACTTGCCATTTCACTTTGTAGTCTCTTGCATCTGTGTCACCTATTAATTGTCATATGACTTAAGTGGAAAAGCAGCACAGAATGCCAGGCCCATGGCTACGTATTTCCCTCTTTAACTGCATCCTGGCATCCAAGTTCTGCCTGCTTTGGTAGCCCTCCAGTGATTCCACAGAGGTTTTCTTGTTGTTGTATTTTGTTCAGCTCTTCTAGTTATATTTGGTATCAGGTTTGGTCTGCACTAAGGTAATGTTCCACCACATCTCATTTTTTAAAATTTATTCGGCTGCTTTTTAAAGTGGATCCAAATATGTTATGATTAATGGAAGAAAAAAATTACACTGTATTTTGGAATGTCATTGGTGTCACTTATACCAGTTTTTACAACTTGAAACATTGTCAGGCTTCTCATTTTTTTCCTTGAAAAACATGGATGCCCTGCTTTAAAATATACAGATATCAGGGTATATGCCACAGAAACAATAGTTATCAAAACACACACTTACACTTAAGGGAAAGATATCATACTCAATAATTCACTACTCAAATGAGAATAAGTGAATTGCAAAGTTTGAATCATAGAGGCTTTGTATGAAGAGTATAAATACCAATATCCAGAATTTATAAAGAAGATCTTAAGATAAATATTAAAATAAAATATAATCTCAAAAATAAAAATAAGTTATGTATAGCAAATACCTCCAAGTAAGAAAAGGATTTTGTAATCTTATTAAGACTCGATTTCTGGATGCTCTAAAATATGAGAAATTATGTTTTGTCCATGTAAAAGTTTATACACTGTTTTAATAGATGGATCTACATTCAAATTCAATGAGGTCTCATCTGGGATAATAATAAGTCAACATGACTAGTATAAGAAAACATTTGGATGTTCTTCTTGGATGCACTGATTCCAATTCCTAAGCCAGGCAATGGCTGCTTAGTATGGGTGTGAATAGTTATCTACACTTAAATCTTTAAGTGTGTTAAAAGCCTATACATCAGTATACTGCTCCTTTCTCTGATCAACTTTGCTTGTTTCATCTGGTTGTCTCATCATTACTACACCGAAAGCATTTCATGGGCACTCAATCTCCTAGAATATATTTTATCTTAACTATTCTTATTCATTCTGCTTTGATTTCTGCCAAAATCATGAACCTCCTACGTAATGTCACCTTGCCATGGAAGTCAAGGTCCTCATGATACAGATTTCACAAAGATAGATAGGGTATTCCCAGAGAGTAGTTGAATCATGTTTGAAGTAGAGAGGAAAGTAAATATGTCTGGAAAAATAAAAGCATGGATCCCTCCAACTTTGCCTTTTATATCCCAAATCACAATCGCCATTGTCTTTTTGATGAAATTACATAATCTTTAACAGTGTTCTAAGACCAGTTCCTGCCTTCCTACCCATTTCATCTTACACTTGTCTCCCGAACTCCATTGGAATCCCTTCTGTTTCATGAATGTATCCAGCTTTTGTTCTACACTGGACATTCACCCATGCTGTTTCCCTCTTGAAATCTCCAAACCCCTCAAAAGGATAAATCCTACATACCCCTCAAGCCCACCTTAAGTTCATGTCTCTATCTTCTCAAACTCTCTAGATTCCAGTGAATGTTCATATTGGTAATTATTTTTAAATGATTCTCTTCCATTCATCAGGGAAGGCTTGGGTCATATCTTTGTTGTCTTAGTGTTTCATTCCCAGTGTATGGTGCAATGCTTGTATCAAAGTACATAACTTTTCATCTCATAGAAAGGAAAGGAAATCATGAAAAAATAATCTTCTCTGGGTTCTAGAAACTTTTTAAAATTGCTTCCTACAAGAAACATAATCTGATTTTAAAATAAATAAACCAGACAAAAATGTAGAACTAGAGGGTTTTTTTTTAAGGAACTAAATTATATCATCACTTCACCAAGCTGATAAGAAAACTGAGGTCTAGGGAGCACCAGTAATTCTTAATATAGAGCTTATATTAATGATGATGATAATAATAATGACACTATCCAAGCCATCTCCATCCATGGCAGACTCCACCACGATGTGCAATTTCCCTTCTTCACTCCAGCATGTTCTCTGTGATTCTCAACAGCTGTGTAACAACACACCAATAATAAAGTACTTGAGTTTGTAGAGGAATTTTTTTCCTAATAGAATCTAATCAATGTTATCCCTATAACCGTGTCATTCTAACTTACATATACTTGAAGAGCATTTTAGTCTTCTTTTGATAATAAAGGTGTTTATTAAATCAGTTAGGATGCTTTAGTGGTAAGTACAGAAAACCTAACAAAAAGGTGGTCTATACTGAGGGCACGTATTGCATGGAGCACTGGGTGTGGGGCATAAACAATGAATCCTGGAACACAGAAAAAATAAAATTAAATGAAAAAATAGTGGTCTACATAACAATGACTTTGAAATGTCACATAATAATAAGCCCAAGGGTAGAGCAGTTTGAACAATAATTCACCGGCTTAATGAGGTAATCTATGAGACAGGTTCTTTTTGTCCTTCCTCTCTGCAAGTCTTGACACACTGGCTTTTGCTCTCATGACTTCTTCTGTTGTTGTTGGTTGTAATATGTCTGCAACAGTTTCAAGCATTGTATTCTCACACAGATACTTCCAGTGGTAGTAGAGGAGAATACTTTCTTCCCATTTTAATGGCAAGAGAAACTTTCTCAGAATCACTGGCCAGAGCTGTGTCACAAGCTCATATCCGAACAAATTGCTCAATAGGGTCATTGTATCACCATGGCTAACTTAGACTTATCAACATTTCCTTCCTTGCTTTGGAGAAGGGTCCAGCTTCTCCTGAAGTAGATGGTTTACTGGGAAAAAAAGACAAGTATGAAAGAATTAGCAACCATGGATTGCAAACAGTGCCCACATTTATTTTGGATTATTAAAATAAAGATCAGGTAATCACCTAATTGGCACTTAACAGAGGTAATATTAATTATTTCTCACTTTTGTCAAATTTTACAAAAAGCTGTAGTGATAATATTTCAACTTCCTTTTGAAGTCTTAAATTGCTGGTACGATATGTTCAATTGCTAAACATTTTCTAATATCAACCCAAACAGTATCTGTTAAACAATGCGAGAATAAATGCAGTTTTCTGTCATTATTCTCCCGACAGCTATTTCTAGGATCGTGTCTTAAAAGGAACAAAGACCAACTATTTATACGAAACTGATCAATACAAAGACACATCCGGAGGATCTGACTGTATTGTGTCAGATAAAATTAGTATGCCAGGATCTCAAATGTCATAAAGACAGAAGACTCAACTTCATGAGGGACTTATTAGCAGTCAGACATCGCACATTGTCCTGCACAGACATATACTGTATACGCCAAGCATTGATGATGCTATCTTAATGAATAGAGGAAGAACTCATTTTGAATCCCTAAAGTTTACCAGCAAGTTGAATAATTACATTGACTACTGGTGGAAAAAAAATAATAAGCCCTCCAATGTTCCATGTTTCTTTCTCATATAAAAATATTATTTCTTTCCCAAATCTTCCTCCTGACACTCAACCATTGTACTCCATATCAAATAAATAGATAAAAATATTAATTTCCCCCATGTCTGTCCTCTTCTATGGATGTTCATGTTTATTTATAATCACGCTGGTTCTCTTGGGCTGCGAGCTGCCTTGAGGAGGAGGTCCCTGTGGCTGTCCATTCTGTCTACATCGTACTTAACACAGTGTCACGTGCAGAAAGGTGCCTCGTGATCAGTATCAGGAATCTAATTGTAAAAGGTAGAATTAAAATGAGTTTTATACTTGTTTAAGTGAAATAAACAGTAGCTCCTCATTCAGGGAAAGAATATGGTTACAGGAAAAATATCTTAGCACTATCTTCTCATGAATATCAATAGTTAATGTCAGTCTGAAGAATGGAAAGGAAAATGAAAAAAAACATTATGATGACTTAGCAATAAGTTGGTATTCTGTTGTATAGAATATGTACATATACATCTATATGTGTATGTATATGTAATTATACACATGTACAAACATGTACATATATAAAACTATACAAGTGGGGTGCCTGGCAGGCTGTCAGTGGATCATGAATCTCTTGATCTGGGGGTTGTAAGTTCGAGTCCCACGCTGGGTGTAGACGTTACTTAAAAAGAAAATCTTTAATACATAAATAAACAAATAAAACTACACAAGTATTAGAAAAATGCAGGTAGTATATTTTTTAAAGATTTTATTTATTTGACAGAGAGAAACACAACTAAAGAGGGAACACAAGCAGCGGGAGTGAAAGAGGGAGAAGCAGGCTTCCCACTGAGCAGGGAGCCCGGTGTGGGGCTTGAACCCGAGACTCTGAGATCATGACCTGAGCCGAAGGCACCCGCTTAACAACTGAGCCACCCAGGTGCCCCACAAGTAGTACTGTTATATTAGCTGGAGTCAGAGGGTACACAGACCAATTCTATTAACTCAGCCACAAAGGACATCAGAGAGCTCAAGATCTTGGTGTCATGTGGGGGTTACTGGCAAGTGGGAAAACAGGCATGAGGACTAGGCACAGGAAGGTTCTGAATGGGAGCCTAACCGAGCTACACTGTCCCTACGTGCTCTGGCAGTCAGCTTCTAGAACTGCAACACCCCACCACTAGTCTCAACAGTTCTAAAATCAAATTAAATCATTTCTAAAATGCTCCTGTATTTCACCATCACTACTTCAACATAGAGTCCGAGTTAGCTAAGCCTAGGACAAAAATCTCATTCCAGGGTCACCTGGATGGCTCTGTCAGTGGAGTGACCTGTTCTTGATTTCAACTCCAATCATGATCTTGGGCTCCGGAGATCGAGCCCTGCATGGGGCTCTATGCTCAGTGGTGAATCTGCTTGAGGATTGTCTCTCTGCATGCCCCCCACCCGTTGAAAAAATAAAATAAATCTTAAACAAACAAACAAACAAAAAAACCTCTTTCCAGCTACTATGAAAGGGGAAGAAGGAAAACACGATCCTTCTCATTTCTGAAATGACATCCCACCAAAACTGACACAATGGGGACCTTGCCCAAACTACAAAAGGTGTCAGACCCTAAGAAGGCAAGAGTACAGAAGGGTCCACCACTGTCTGTCATCTGTTTAAATCCTTCTTCCTCTGTTCACACCTCCAGAAGGGAAACAGAAAATGGATACCCAGCACATCAGACAGCCATGCCACAAAAAACATGCTCACTCTTTCCCCAAAAAGAGACAACTCAAAGGCTTGTCAATTACTTTAAACCTGCTCAAAGTCCAGGGTTCCTGGGTGATGTTCATTCCTCATATGCAGAAACCATCATCACACGTTGAAATGCATCATTCTTGAAGCAAACGGTAAGTTGCGTACCCCACATACAATGCCAAAGGGGGAAGAAAATAAATCATAAACTGAGGTGTGTAAATGTACTTGCCATGCAAATATAAAAAATAGATAGGCAGGGGCGCCTGGGTGGCTCAGTTGGTTAAGCGACTGCCTTCTGCTCAGGTCATGATCCCGGAGACCCGGGATCGAGTCCCACATCGGGCTCCCTGCTGGGCGGGAAGCCTGCTTCTCCCTCTCTCACTCCCCCTGCTTGTGTTCCTTCTCTGGCTGTGTTTCTCTCTGTCAAATAGATAAAATCTTAAAAAAAAAATAGATAGGCAAATAGTGGTTATGACCCTCACTGGGACAAGTGTGCATGAAACGGAGCTGCTCTTTTAAACTCCTCTCCCTCACTGCTCATCCTGCATCTGCCTGCAGCGAGTTCAAGCATGTTGCTGCTGTTTTTACCCTAACGAATGACTCAGACTTTTATTGTTGTTGGAGACAGGCCTTCCATAGTCTTTTCAATGTATGATTTTATTTTTTTCTTTGATTTTTACTATCATAAATGGTAATATAAGAAGGTGCCTCGAGAGGCCAAATAAATTCTACCCATCATCTTCCTTTTCCATTATGAAATAATAATCTGATTTTTCCTTTACAGTAAGGATCAATCACACCCACCAATGCTAAAATGTCTGTTGCTTCCGTTTTTTCAACACTCATAAAATGTTGAAAATGACCAGATGGCATTAGCTTCCAAACACAATAGAAATGTTGTTGTGTGTCCTGGTGGAAATATTCTTCCCTGGTGAACTAATATCTCTAAGCTAGCAGATCTCAGATTTATAGAAATAAGAAGCAAAAATTTTTTTAAAGTAGCACAATAACTGAGACTTCAGTAGACCATTCAAAGGTCTTATAATGATGGATACTTCTAGGTTAAGGCAAATGAATACAGCAGTCCTTTGCCTTTTTTATTTTCTTTCAAGTTCCACCCCCTCTTAGAAGTGATATTATGCAGAAACTCATAACAATGTTAGAATAATAGCTAAGTCCCTTTATAGTACTCCGTGCAAATGCTTGATAGACAAAGACAACAATTCCAAATCCATATCAGTTATGTCTCCCAGTGAGGAAAAGGGGCAACCTATCTCAGAAAGGCTTCAATGTTGTTATCTTGTTACAAAACATCTGGCTGCTACTCCTAAAATGTAATATACATCTGTATTTTAATGTTACTTACATAGAAGGCAAATTGGACATCCTCAGTGGGAGTAGCCCAAATGATCTTGGTAAAGGGGAAGTCCATGTTTTTAAGTCACCCTGAGCCTTTAACCTTGTTCCATGGCCACTGAAATATGTAAGAAAGGAAAGATACTTCAAGAAAACCAGTACTTTTAAGATCCTCCTCTGGAGTTCGTGTGACCCTTAAGTAAACAGCCCAAAATAACCTCACCATCTGTTGTCTTCTGGAAATTTTCATGTCTCCTCTGTAAAAGTCTTTGTTACAATTTTCCAAACTTGTCCCTCCAATGTCCTGACAACATGGAAAAACAAATCGCCACATCTGTGGATCACAAGAAAAACTGCAGTGGTAAGACCTTGCATTTATGTGAGATCTACTTCTAACCAACTGCTTGCCAGTGTCCTACTAAGGCATTTAAGTGCCTATTAATCCTCTCTCTCCTCCCACCATCCCTAAGGTATTATCCATGGAGAGGAGCAAGTTGCAAAATGTCCTCTGGAATTGATGAGGCAGTCAAGGGTTCTGGATACTAATTTGAACGTGTTGAAACCACAAGACAAGACAGCGAGGGCATGCTGCTCTTCTGGTTTATTCAAGCAGACTTCTGCTGATATTTTTTATTAGGAGAGAGAGGAAAAGCATTCCCAAATCCACATGCAGTCCAGGTGCCAGTGAATGTGCTGAGTTTCTCCCGCAGAGAAATCATATCTAGAGCAGAAGTTATAGCTGGAGTTCAATCTGTTCCATTTAAGATAATTCATGCTCATTCTGTGAGGTTCCTCACTTTCTGTACCTCCACAGTTAGAGAGATGAATAGAGTTATATTAAGAATCACCACCCTCAGGGGCGCCTGGGTGGCTCAGTTGGTTAAGTGTCGGCCTTTGGCTCAAGTCATGATCCCAGGGTCCTGGGATCAAGCCCTACATCAGCCTCCCTGCTCAGTGGGGACCTTGTTTCTCCCTCTTCCTCTGCCTGTCACCTCCACCCCTGCTTGTGCATGCTCTCTCTCTCTCTCTCTCTCTCTCATCAAATAAATACAAATAAAATCTTTTTAAAAAATCACAACCCTCTGGGAAGCCTGGGTGGCACAGTTGGTTAAACATCTGACTCTTGACTTCAGCTCAGGTCATGATCTCAAGGTTCTGGGCTCAAGTCCCATATAATGCTCCATGCTCAGCAGGGAGTCAGCTTGAGGATTCTCTCCCTCTACTCCTGCCCCTCCCTCTGCTCTCTCTCTCTCTAAAATAAATAAATAAATCATTTTTTAAAAAGATTTATTAATTTACTTATTTTACAGAGAGAAAAACCGCTAGAGAGAGAACACAAGCAGGAGGAGTAAGAGAGGGAGAAGCAGGCTTCCGACCAGCAGAGAGCCTGATGTGGGGCTTGATTCCACCACCCCAGGATCACGACCTGTGCCCAAGGCAGATGCTTAACCACTGAGCCACCACATGCCCCAATAAATAAATCTTAAAAAAAAAATAGAATCACCCCTCCTACGTATCTCAAGTCTTTAATGGCAGCACTAATCTTTTTCAGAGGAAAATATTCCTCTACAGATAGGGTATTACTTTTAATTTACTTTTTCATTTAGAGAAAGAAGTTCCAAGTGACACAATGGTATCATAATAACCTTTATTTATGGATTACAAAAACTTGTGGGGATTTTCCGTGTGTGTGTGTGTGTGTGTGTGTGTGTGTGTGTGTGTGTAATGTATTTCAAATATAGAATTCCTCATTTCAAATATATATTCTATATCCAGGAAAGGAAATCGGAATGACTTGGGAGTCCATTAAGTCATATACCTACTTATTATTTGACATCTATAAGATACCACCCTAGTGGAACACAGTGGTATTTCACTGTATGCCACTTTCAACACCATTGCTTCTTTCCATGAATATTTTCTTTTTTAAAACAGGGGTTATTTATTTAGTTGTGAAAGTGAGAACAGGAAGAGGGACAGAGGAGACAAAGAGGGAGAGAGAGAATCTCAGACTCCCCATTAAGTCCAAAGCCCAACACAGGGCTCTGTCTCACGACTCCAAGATCATGACCTGAGCTGAAATCAAGTCAGATGCTTTACTAGCTGATTCAGCCAGGTGCCCTGCTGTGAACATTTTCTAAAGATGTCTGTTTTGCATTGCTTTTTGTATTAGTTTTCTATTGTCATAATAAATAATTAAAAGCTTAGCAGTTTAAAATATCTAGTTCTATAGGTCAGAAATTTAGGCACAGCATAGCTGAGGTGGTTCTCTCTTCTGGATTTCACAAGACAGGTATCAAGATGTTAGTAAGGTTGTATTCCCTTTTGGAGATTTTAAGAATGGATCTGCTTCCAAGTTTATTCATGCAGATGGCAGATATCAAGTCCATTTGATTACAGAACTAAGGTTCTCATTCTCGTGTTGGCCAGAGACACATCTCCTTCTCAGTTTCTTAGAAGCCACCCTGCATTCTCCATTGCATGGGCTTCTTCTTCCATCATTAAAGCCAATAATGGCCAAGTAGAATTGCCTTTATTGCTTAGAATCTCCCTGACCTCCCTTTACTTTTATCTCACCTTGCCTCTGCCTCTCTTTTATACCTCATCTTTTTAACTTTTCTGCCTTCTTCTATTTTTATGGATTTATATGATTACATCCAGAATAATCTCTATAATTTAAGGTCAGATGACTAGTGAACTTATTTTCATCTGTGAAGTCCCTCACAGTAGTATCAAGATTAGTATTTGGTTAAATAATCGTGGATGGGAATCTTAAAGAACATTTTTGGAGTTCTGCTGACCACACTTCCATTAAGATACAAAACCCTCATCAGAGAATCCAGCCTAAAAAAAAAAAACAACACCTTGCATGCCTTACTTAACCTTATCTCCCAGGGAATGGACAGAAACAGAATTTAATAGTGTGAAACTCTGTGGTCAGAGGTAAGGTCTTCTATTTTACTTACTCCGTTATAGTGGGTTTATCAATCAAAGGGATAAATAGGTTCAAATACTTAGTGCTCCTTCCACCAGTGAAATAATGTCCACTATGAGAAGCAAATTCCTTTTGTTCTTTGAATTGATGCAGTTATTATTTTAACCACATTAATGAAATTAAACCATTAAATTTATATCATTCAAATATACTTCTATTAATGCTAATCTACTAATTGAGGAACAATCTGTAAAAAATTTCCTAATTAGCACTTAGCTCCCAAAATATCCATTTACAATAAATAATTTATCACTTAAATGTATCCTAAAGAAAAATAAATGCCTGAAACATAAAAATTTAATGGTTCTTCTACATTTACTATTGACTTAATACTGCATAAGCACATGAAGAAATTGTAATGTGCTCTAGGAAAATAATTATTAGAATATGCTGCAATTTCTTTAGTAGAAAATTCTCATCAAGTGCACTGACTTAAACAGGTAAATTCATAAGTCACTCAAAGCACAACAAATACAAAAACAGTTTTTCTTTATTAGGGTAATTATACTTGATTGGTTAATGAAAATCACATATGTAATGTTTGTCTTTCTAGTTGAAGGGAGAGACAGCTTGGAGTGCTTCTAAGCTTGCTTCTAAGTCTTATAGATTCCTTTTTCTAATTTATTCACTCTAATTTATTCACTCCGTGCAACTGAATCTTGTCAAATGTCTGGTGCAGGCTTTTCTTGTTAACAAAATGACCCAGGAAGGAATCCCTTACTCGGAAATTTTTTAAAACAGCCAAAACAATAATAAAACATTCATTGAGATATCAGCAACAAACGGTGGAGAAGGGACCTTCAAAAGTCTGTACCTCCACAAAAGCAACAAATAACCTGGTAACAAATGTCAGAATCCATTGAGGGGGAAAGGGAACTTTGGAATACAATCAAAAGCTTAAAACAAGCAAGGAAACACTTAATCAAGAGAAAGAAGGAAAGAAAGAAGAAAGAAGAAAGAACGAAAGAAAGAACAAAAGAAAGAAGAGAAAGAAAGAAAGAAAGAAAGAAAACTAAATCTTGTTCTTAGCTTTTGACATTTTGATTTACCTCAGTACCATCCCCCAATACACAGCTACGTGTCAGCCTTGAGGATAATGATACACAATTTCTTGATAGAAGTTCCTAAGATGTGAGAAAGCATTATTGACCTTATTCTCAAAGAATTACGGTTGTTTTGACCTGTCTAGTGACTCCCTGAAGAACCAGGTCAAAGGGCTTGTCTTCATTATGCCTAACTCAGAACTCTCTCAGGCCTAGGGCAATTATCCACGGGTTGTTTGTTGAAGAAAAACTGCAGGCAGATACATTAACCACTATCACCTGGAACAAGGGAGAACAGTTGGGCAAGCAGTGGACAAACCAAAGGGATTGAGAAGACTAAGTAATGAGATGCTTTGTAGAATAAGGATTTTGAAAAGCTTTCACTTATTCCTCATAAATCCAAATGATTTTGTCCATGCTTGGGGCTGTGTACATGTTCTGAAAAGACTTGAGAAGGCTCTAAACTTTCATCTCTGACTAACGTTTCGAATTTGCAAAAGCAGAAAATGAAGGCTAAGGCAAAATGGTAAACTGCCTGGCTGAGCACTGAAGGATGCTCAGACGCACACAGCTGATCTGCAATGACTGAGAGATTTTGCAGGTTTAGTTTCACCTGTGGGATTTTTTCGCTCCAGGTGTTTAAGGAACTCTCTTTCAAATTTCCAGCTGACCACTACACAGAGATAACTGTGGCAGAACAAGAAATATAGATGTCACAAAATTAGTTCAAAAAATTCCTAAACAAATAGTAACTACAACAAACAGGAATGACAAACCCTGGGAAGAGGAGAGAATCTAATATCCAGAGTTGCCACAATATAATTTATCAAATGTTTAATTTTCAACAAGAACAAAAAATAATGAGGCATGAAAAGAAAAAAGAAAGTATGGCCCACACGCAGCAGGGAAAAAGAAACTAATGAAACAGTCCCCAAGGAAGCCCAGTGATTGGATTTACTGGATAAAGACTTCAGCTCAACAATTTATAATAGAATCAAATAGATAAAAGAATCATAACAAAGAACTAAATGAAACCATGGGAAAAATGTCTTAGCATTTGAGAAATGAATACTAAAACGGTGGAAGTAAGTTATTTATCTGTTCATTAAATTGAAGTGGACAAAATTATTCAATTAAAAGGCATAGATTATCAGAATAGAATTTTGAAACATGATCTAATTATATGTTATCTATAAGAAACTCACTTTGGATTCAAAACCACCAACTGAAAAAAGTAGATGAACAGCAAAAGGGGAAAAAAGATATTATAGGCAAATAAATGAAAGAGAACTGGTGTAGCTAAGCTAATAGAAAAAGAATCTTCAGGATAAACACTGTTAAAAAGAAAAAGAGGGATATCATATGAAAGGATCAATCCATCAAGAATATATAACAATTATAAGCCTATACGCACATGACAATAAAGTCCCAAATATATGAAGCAAAAAATTATAATTGAAGGGGGAAATAGTTTGACAATTAATAGCTAAGGATTTTATTTACTTTTAAAAAAGATTTTATGTATTTATTTGAGAGAGAGAGAGTGAGAGAGAGCATAAAAGGGAGAGAGTCAGAGGGAGAAGCAGATTCCCTGCTGAACTGGGAACCAAAGCAGAACTCAGTCTTGGGACTCTGGGATCATGACCTGAGCTGAAGATAGTTGCTTAACCAACTGAGACACCTAGATGCCCTATTTATTGGTTTTTGATAATGAGTAGAACAACCAAATAAAAAATCAACAAGGAAATAGGAGATTTGAATAATCCTATAAACCCAGTAGACCTAACAGACATATACAAAATGCGCCATCCAACAACAGCAGTATATACATTCTTCTTAAGTGTATGTGGAATATTTTTTCCAAAACAGACAATGTTTAGGTCACAAAATAATTCTTGATGAATTTAAAATGATCAAAGTGATAGAAAATATCTTCTCCAACAACAGTGAGCTAAAGTTAGAATCAATAACAAAAGGAAAAATTAAAACAAAAAATCATGAATTTGGGGATGTTAAATAACATCCTCTTAAACAGGCAATGGATCAAAAAGAATTCACAAAGGAAATTAAAAAATATTTTGAGATGAATAAAAAAGAAAGGACAACATGGTGGAACTTCTGGCCTTCAATAAAACCAGTTCAGAGGAAAATTTGTAACTGTAAACACAATAAAGAAAGCAAGTTGTATCAATATTTCAATGACTTAACCTCACACCTTAAGAAATGAGAATAATAATAGTAAATTAAATACATATCAATTTGAAGGAATGAAGCAATAAAGATTAGAATGGAGAAAAACATGAAGTAGAGAGCAGAAAGGTAATAGAGAGAGAATCAATGAAACCAAAAAATATCAACAAATTGACAAATCTTTAGCTAGATTGCCCAAATAAATAAAATCAGGAGTGAAAGTGGAAACATCATTAACTGCCTTCTAGAAATAAAAAAAAGTCTTATAAGGAAGTACTGTAGATAAATATACACCAAAAATTATATATGACCTAGATGAAATTCCCAAATTCCTAGATACAATCATCAAAATTGAATTCCCATATGCACTGAAATTGCACTAGGATTGTTGTTGACTGCAAACTTCCTAGATTGTTAAGTAAAACAAATTGTAATTACAATAAATTGTTAACTTTTCCCAGTATTTACAAAAAAATAGAATATCTGAGTAAAGATGTTGAATGGAAATCAAAACACCCAACAAAGGAAAGCCCAGGACATATGTTTTCACTGGTGAATTCTACCAAAGATTTTTTTTAATGATTTATATAAATACTTCTCAAACTCTTCCAAAAACATACAAGAGAAGAGAATACTTCATAACTCATCCTATGAGGGAAATATTACTCTCATAATAAAACCAAATAAAAATATTTTAAGAAAAGATACCATATACCAATATTTCTTGCAACACACCTGCAAAAATCCTCAGTGAAATACCACCAGTGAATCCAACAACACCCTAGAAACATACACTATGACCAGGGGGTGATTTATCCCAGGAATACAATAGTAATATATAAATTTTATTGAATATAATGACCACATTAATTGGATGAAGGAAATAAATCACACATCTGTCTCCACTGTTGCAGAAAAAATCATTTGAAAATTCCTTCCATGATAAAAAGAACAAAAAAACTGAAAAAATAGAAATAGGAAAAAAACAGTAGAGTACTGATCTAAGGATAAACATGCTGATCCATAAAATAGAATTGAGAGTTCATAAATAAATTCATACATCTATTGTTAACTCATGTTCAGCAAGGGTGCCAGGCTAATATATGGGGGAAAACAGACTTTCCACCAAATGGAACTTGAGATAGCTAGAGATCCACATACAAAAGAATGAAGTTGGTCCCTTACCTCACACCACATACAAACTTAACTCAAAAGGAAAATAACAAGTAGTGGTGAGAATATGGAAGAGTTGGAACCCTTGAAAATGGTTAACATGACTGTGAAAATAATGCAACTGCTGTGGGAAATAATTTGGCAATTTCTCAAAAGGCCAAACAAATTATCATATGAGTCAGAAATTCTATCTCCAATTATAGACCAAAAGGAGTTGAAAGGAATTGAAAACAGGTGTTCTTACATGTACATCATACGTAATGTGACCAAGAAAACTATCTCTGCCAGCTCTATTTTTTTACTTTAATCTCCAAAAATAGACTTTTTTGAACAGATTTTATTTATTTGAGAGAGAAAGCTTACATGAGCAGAGGGAGGGGCAGAGGTGGAGGGTGAGGGAAAGGGAGAGAATCCCAAGCAGACTCCACACTGAGTGAGGAGCCCAACACGGGGCTTGATCTCAAGACCCTGATATCGTGACCTGAGCCCACCAACTGAGCCACTTATCACTCCTTCAAAAGTAGACTTTTGTTATATTTCACATTATTCCCAGCTCCGAGCTTCTATACAACCTGCAGACAATTCTCTCTTTTGATGACAACTACTGAAATTTTAGACTTTCCAGTTGATTTGAGGAACTTTATTTTATTTTACCACTTAACTTTGACAATATTGAAACCTAACCAAAAAAATATTCCTTCTTCTAAAATAAATCCGTTAAAATCTTTTCCTCCTGGGAAGATCGAAGGAAAACCTCCTGGTTTGGTACTACTCCCATTACTTTTGGAAGAAAAAAAAATCAAACGTCCATTTTGAATAGGAATGGTATCAGTAGAGATACTGGTACAAATCATTCCCCACTTAAAAAATCAATTACAGGTATAACAACTTAAAAAAAAATGATTGGATGTACCTAAAAGAAAGTAAGGGAACTCTGAGGTCATGAATGAAAAAGGAACATAAACCAAGGAGAAGAGCTAGCAATAAAGCAGCTTGTTATCCTGAGGATACACAAAGATGTTGGAGTACCAGTGGCATGGGGTAACTGCAGACAATATCCTGAAATTGTTTATTGAAAGGTTCTACATAAAGGCAGAACTTCACATAGATCTCAACCTCGGAAAAAGATTCAACCAGAGAAAACAACCATTTAGAAACATCGATAAGAGGTGTCTTGCCTCTGGTTGGAAGATTAAAAAAATAGCAACATCAACTACATGACCACTGACCTGCCTTCATGTCAGATTGGAGACTGAGTTTGCAATTTTGTTTCATGGCTTTAAACCTTGCAAACAAAGAACTCTACAAAATGAACCAGATCTCTAGTTCCCTTGCACACACGGCAGAAATAAATATACATTTTCCCTGGAGGAATGCATCCTCAAAGTAAGGGTCAAAAAACTCACAGTGGGTTCAACAAAACAGAAACACAGAATAAAATCTCAAAATGCAAAAGAAAATAAGCCACAATTAGTAGGAGTCAGCAGAAACAACTAAGAACAAAATTAGATCTGTAATGACTTCAATTATTGGAATTACCATATTTAACACTTTTAAAAAAACAAGGAAAAAATAACAAAACGTGAATTTGGAGGAAATGACTATTGAAGCATGACTGAGCAGAAAAAAATGAAAGAAAATTTCTGGATCTGACAAGGGTAATTATTCAAGTTAGAATATCAATGATTTGCTTATATATTAATAAGATACAATAAAGGAGAGATTAAAGACAGAAGGACAGATCTGAAGAAATTATCAGTAACACTTTTCAAAGAGACAGAAAATATAAAAGTCATGTTAAAGAGGTATGGTGGCTAGAGTCTAAGCAAATACATGTCTAATTACAGTTCTATAAGGAGAAAAGATAGAAAAATGAAAGGAAGGCAATATATGAAGACATTATGTCCAAGGGTTTTCCACGGTAATTTAAACACACAAATCCTCAGATCTTTGAATCTCAGGGAATCCCAAGCAAGATAAATAAAATTCTACACCCAGATACATTGTAGTAAAATTTCAGAAGCCCTTAGAAAAAGGAGTAAATTTGGGGTGCCTGGGTGGCTCAGTTGGTTAAGTGACTGCCTTCGGCTCAGGTCATGATCCCAGAGACCCGGAATTGAGCCCCGCATTGGGCTACCTGCTCCGCAGAAAGCCTGCTTCTCCCTCTCTCACTCCCCTTGTTTGTGCTCCCTCTCTCGCTCTGTTTCTCTCTGTCAAATAAATAAATAAAATCTTTAAAAAAAAAAAAAGAAAAAGGAGTATCTGTCAGAGAGAAAAAAAATTACAGTGGATTACTTTTAAAAGTGACATTTTGCTGACAACTTTCCAACATAAAAATGAAAGACAAAAAAAATGTAGAATTACATTTTAGAGGTCAGGGAGTAAATAAATGTAATTTGGAATTATCCAATCTAGTGAAATAATCTTACAAAAAGACAAAAAAAAAATCCCCAAACTGTGTTTGACATCAAAGATGTCAGCAAAATAAGCCCTAAAGGACATTCATAGATGTAAAAGGGAATAGCATAGCATGTGTGTGAATTTTATAATATATAATAATTATTAGACATAATTATATAGAGAATATACAATTATGTACAATATATAATTATATAATATGCAATTACATTATATTATAGTAACATGTGTATGAATTTTAAAAATTGGTATTTAACTAGTAATGATAATAATTACTAGAGTATATATTAAAAGAAATCATCCATAATCCAAGTGGCAATGTTGGAATTGAATCTTAGAAAGAAAAGGTAGATTATGAGAATTCATTTTGTTTTTTTTTGATGAGAACCTAAGGATAACTAGCTAGCCCTTCAGTTTCCTAAAAATTGAAGGACAATTTACCTTCTCAAACCTGTTGATTTGGAGACCACAATTGAACTTTGTACGTAATACATTTATCTTCCACCCATTCCCATCTGTTAGAGCCATTAATGTCCTTTGGTCACTGTGTCAATGCAAGCTCAGTTTTGGTCAAGCCAGTAACTTTCCAGTAAATAGCAGCACCGTTCATTATACCAAATTCTTCCACACAGAGGAAGAAAGAGTAAAAACATGAAAATAAAATATCACTTTAAGAAATGATGTCGATTTTAAGCAGCCCTCCAACTGAGTAAGGGGTCTCATTGCTGAATGATTCACCAAATGTGCATTGAGGACCTATTATCTGAATGTCACTGCCCCAGCTACCAGGAGAATACAAAGCTGAATGAATAACAGTCTAATTTCTCTCACAGAATTTACTCTGCAAAGAGGAAACCACCAGCCAGTAACTACAGGAGGAGGTAAAATGAAATTTGTCTCCAAAGAGATCACACGTCTTCACAGTGGAAGCAGAATAAGGAAGAGCTGACTCTGACCCTTTGAAGAGCAGTCTTCTGGCGGCCAGAAGACTATAAATCAGCGGCATTTGCATAAGGGAATTTTATGAACACTGTGAAGACAGGCATAAAGTTAAAGTGTGCACGCTGTTGAGTAAAAATGAGAGTGTAGGTGGTAAGGTAAAATTTGGTGGGAGATGAGGCCACAAGAGCTTGGAACAAGATTGTGGAGGGTCTCAAATGTCATTTTAAAGCATTTCAGCCTTATTCTTTCAGCTGCCAGCCCCTGAAAGGTCAACTTACTTAGGTTTTAGAAAGATAACTAGGGCAGCCATGTGAATGACAGATTTGAAGATCTGGTTAATGAGGAATAGTTAATAAGATACTTAAAGAATCCAGGTTTATTCATGCGATCGATTGGATAAGGAGTTCCTCATAGGAAGCTTTTAAATTGTTTTTTCTCATTTCATTTCACCAAGTTTTGCGCAGAAACCTATTCAAATTCAAACATCCGCAGTTTTCTTTAGAATTGTAATGACATTTTCAGATACATAAAGACAACATTTCAACAAGAACTCTGAGGAAGATATTAAACTGATATAATCTGGTTCCTTAATATTGGATTCTGAGGGACTTAAAATATGCTTCTTGTGATGAAAATTTACATTGTAATAAGTATTTGATTTGGGGGGGTATAATTGACATATAACATTATATTGGTTTTGGGTATATGGCCTGATGAGTTGATATTTTTATAAACTATAAGGTGATCACCACAATAAACCTAGTTGCCAACTCTCACCGTTCAAATTTACAGATAGTTTTTTTTCCTTCTGCTTAGAAATTTTAGAATTTATTCTCTTGGCAACTTTCAAGTATGCACTACAATATTCTTGATTGTAGTCACCGCGTTGTGCATTATCCTTCATAATTTATTGATTTTAGAAGTGGAAGTTTACTTTCTGACCCCCTTCACTCATTTTCTCCACCCCCCCACCCTCTTCCCTTCAGGCACCCCCTGTTATGTTCTCTGCATGTGTAATTTTTAAATCAGGAAGAGCTGATCACAGAGAGCCCAGACTGCACGTAGTAGTGTGAAATACCAAAACAATAACAACAACAACAAAAGACAAAGGGACACTTAAGAGACTCTAAAGCAATGTGTGTATTTTGGATACTAGGCTCCATCATTTTTACAATGTATTTAATATATTGGAAAGATCTAAAGAAATTGTCTGCACCGAGTATAAGAAGTCGTAACAAAGCCTTTTTATACCCAGAACCAGTGTTAATTAGATGTGACATTGAGAAGTCTTTTAAAGAACAGGTGAGATGGAGTGCACTACCAGGACAGAAACTAGCCAGTCAGGAACAACCTATTGAGCACATCAGTAGGAAAAGTCTTTCCCCAGAGACTCGTTATTTGATGATTGAAAAAGAATGTCTAGACATCAAATGGGTTTTGGACAGTTTAAGGTACTAAAGTATTTTCCTGGGGAAAAAATTTATATTAGAGACAGATCATAGAGCCATACAATGGTGGAACAGAATGAAAGATGAGAAATGCCCTGCTCCTAAGATATTATCTGTCCCTGTAGCAATGTATATTTGCATTTTCCTTCAGAGTGTTATTAATGAAATATGGTAGTGTGTTTGTTCAAGATGTTTTCTGGGCAGTGTGATTATTCCATGGAATTTCTAGTAAATTAGTCTCACTGTCTCTGCAGAGTAAAATTTTCTGCAATCAAATCTTAATGAAAAAGTTAAGGAAATTTTTCTCATGATTGCACCCAGGCATACTTCTCTATCATTTTCTCTACTGCCCGCCTCACCCTCCTAAAGGAGCGAGCCATTTTAGTTCCTGCAGGCTATATAATGTGGGCATGAAAAGGGCCAACAGAGAGCCTGGTGAGTGTTGCCTGAACACCTGGAGAGGAAACTGATGGGTTGACTTTGATCAAGGGTCAGCATGTCTTGAACAGTCAGTCGTGTGACCTTCTCTCGACCATGTTCCCTCCTCTGAAGAAGAGTATGTTTTCTCTTTGTTGTTTTCTCTCACATTTTCTCTCATTTTCAGGATAAAAATTCTGTCATTTTGATAAGATTGAAATGTCAATTAAATGAGTATTCAACGTATTAGAAGATTCTATCTTTTTTTTTTTTTTTTTTGGCTTCCCCAGTAACAGTCACATTGTGGACAAATTAAATACCATGTGTGTACTAGGGGCCATGTTTGGGCTGAAACTATAATTTGGCTCCTCAGGAAAGAGAGCCCTCTTTCTCCAAAAATCAAAGAGCCTTGGGGAACCTGGGTGGCTCAGTTGGTTGAGCAACTGCCTTCAGCTCAGGTCATGATCCTGGAGACCCAGGATCGAGCCCCACATCGGGCTGCCTGCTCAGCGGGAAGCCTGCTTCTCCCTCTCTCACTCCCCCTGCTTGTGTTCCCTCTCTAACTGTGTTTCTCGCTGTCAAATAAATAAAATCTTAAAAAAAAAAAATCAAAGAGCCGTCTGTCTTTTATTGAAGAGAAAGGAAGAAACTTAGTGGTATGTATATGTGTGCAGGGCTAGGCTGACGAATGTAAAAAGTTTGAGCATGGAAGGGATAACATAGTCTTGCCCATTTCCCCAATTTCCACCTCTGTACCTCAGCCTGACATACTAATTCTCATCTCCTGGGAAGAGGCAGCGTGGGACAGAAGTGAGACTATAAGAAGTTACTTCTAGGAGTTTACTTGTTGTGATGAGCACCGGGTGATGGATGGAAGCATTGAATCACTGTATTGCACCACTGAAACTAAAATTACACCGTTAGGTAAACCAACTGGAATTCAAATAAAAACTTTACAAAAGAAAAACATTAAAATTTACATTATAAAATACTTCATTAGAATGTTATAAATATGAGTATAATGAATATTTTTGCACATAGCTCCCAGCTTTTAATTTAACACTCATTAATATTTACTACATTTGTTTCTGGTCTTAAAGTACAAAACATGGCACATAAAGTTGGAACTCTGCATGTTTGATTTCTAAACACATTGTCCTCTTATTCCTTACTTGGAATATTAGCTCGTATCCTGAATTCTATATTTATAATCCTCACCAAAAGTTTTTTTTTTTTTAAGATTTTATTTATTTGACAGCGAGAAGCACAGTTAGAGAGGGAACACAAGCAGGGGGAGTAAGAGAGGGAGAAGCCGGCTTTCCCGCGAAGCTTCAAGCAGGGAGCCCAATGTGGGGCTCGATTCCGGGTCCTTGGGATCATGACCTGAGCCGAAGGCAGTCGCTTAACCAACTGAGCCACCCAGGCGCCCCCTCACAAAAGTTGTTTTTTACCTTTTTTTAACCTTTTTTTTTTTTAACCTGCTCTACACATTTACATATATAAATATCAATATAATATATATTATTTTATTGTGTGATTAACTTTTTTCATCAGTGTGTAACTTTTTTTCTTTTTGGGCATAATATTACTGTTTCTTTTAAGAAGTCTACATTGACCAATGTAGTTCTAAATTATTAATTATAACTGCTATTGTATTTCTTATTCCTTCTTACAAATAGATTTGTCCATTACCTTTGATGAATATTTAGGTACTTTCAATTTTTCTTTGTACAACCTTCTTGCAGTGAACCTTAGTGTATATGTCTCCTTGTACGTAAATACTCAAGTTTCTGGTAGAATTGGAAATTGTGAATTAAAGTTTATGGACCTCTTCAAATTTCACTAGATACTGCAAGACTGCTCTCGAAAGTGATACTACCAATTTACTCCAATATATTCTAATTTGCTGGAAATCTGTGAATTTATTTCCCCACATTCTCACCAATTCTTATTATCAGACTTTGAAATATTTCCAACCCATTAAAGAGTATCTAATGATTTTATCTTGCATTTTCTTGTTTGTTCATAAGTTTAAAAATCGATTCTACTAATTATCATTATGTATATGTTATTTCATGTGAATTGCATTTTCATGGTCTATCTGGTTGCTTGTCTTTTTCTTCTTAAGTTTTAGATGTTCTTTGTCAATTCCCGATACCAACATGAGCTGTCCTGCGATGTAAGCTGTGTCTCTTAATTTTACATAAAATTGTTGTTGAAGAGTAGTAGGATTTTTTTGGACTGCCTGGATGGCTCAGTCAGTTAAACGTTTGCCTTCAGCTCAGGTCAACTGGGATCGAGTCCTACAATAGTTCTATGCTCAGTGGGGAACTTGCTTCTCCCTCTCTCTGCCACTCCCCCTGCTTGTGCTCTCTTTCTCTCTGTGACAAAAAAATAAATAAAATCTTTTTTTAAAAAAATAGTAGGATTTTTTGTGTTTTATTATAGTCAACTTTATCTATGATTTGTATATTTTTACCATATTAAAAAATTCTTAAATTCCAATATCATAAACCTAGACTCCTAAATTTTTTCTAACATTTTAAAGTTTTTGATTTGCTTTTTGAATATACATGCACGGATTATAAAAGGGATACAATAGGGTGCCTGGGTGGCTCAGTGGACTAAAG
Source organism: Spilogale gracilis (assembly GCA_004023965.1). Lineage (NCBI taxonomy): Eukaryota > Metazoa > Chordata > Mammalia > Carnivora > Mephitidae > Spilogale > Spilogale gracilis. The sequence goes on along the minus strand of PITA01009264.1, from coordinate 53,176 downwards.
CCTCTGTCTTCGGCTCAAGTCATGATCTCAGGGTCCTGGGATCAAGGCCTGTGTCAGGCTCTCTGTTCAGCAGGGAGCCTGCTTCCTCCTCTCTCTCTGCCTACCTGTGATCTCTCCCTGTCAAATAAATAAATAAAATCTTTAAAAAATTAAAAAAAAAACAAATAAAAGGGATACAGTATTTTATGGGTAACCTGATGTTCTAAAATAATTGATTTGTTGCCATTTTTTATCATTTATAATACCATATATATCATTGATCATATTTCTATATATGGATGAATCTGTTTCTAAGTTCTATGTTCTACTCCATTATTCTGAATACTATTTTGATAACGATGTTTTACTTTTGTAATAATTATAATAAGAGATTAAAATATTATCAAGAAAGACTCTTATTGGCTCCTAAAAATTGCCTTGGCAATTTTTATTGCCATATAAATTTGAGAATCAGCTCGTTCAGTTTGACAAAAATTTAGTGGAATTTTTATGAGAAATGCATTGAGGAATGAGGAATATGGAAATCTTTATAATGTTGACATTATATGTGGATATGTTACATGTGTCCATTTTTGTTTTTATATACCATACTAATATTCTATCATTTTTCCATAAAGATACCAATTGTTAATGGAATATTTTTGTATTGCACTATATAGGTAGTTACATTTAGTGAATAGGAACTTATTATTTATAATTATATTCTTTCTAGTGAACAGTGAAATTTTATACTTATTCTAATTATTTGTAGAGTCTGTTAGTTTTTTTGTGTAGTCATTTTACATCTCCTAGAAGCAAATGTAGTTCTATTTCTTTTTTATTTTAATCTTATTTTTTCCTTATCTTTGGTTAAAACATCCCATTTCAAGTTTTGATAGACATATCAATAATATACAGTCTTATTACTGAATTTAATGATAGTTTGAAATTTCTACCACCAAATCTAATATTTTCTGTAGATTTCTGAACTGTATCCTGTATCAGTTTAAAGAAATTGTCTTCTCTGAAATTCACAGTCAGTTTTTTAACACGAATAAGTGTTGAACTCAATCAAATGCCTTTTCTTCATTAATTGATTTAATCCCATGGAGTTCCACATTCAGTCTCCTTTTTTTTTTTTTTTAAGATTTTATTTATTTGTTTGACAGAGAGAAACACAACAAGAGAGGAAACACAAGCAAGGGGAGTGAGAGAGGGAGAAGCAGGCTTCCCACCAAGCAGGCAGCCCAATGCGGGGCTCGATCCCGGGTCTCTGGGATCATGACCTGAGCTGAAGGCAGTTGCTTAACCAACTGAGCCACCCAGGTGCCCAATCCACATTCAGTCTCTTAATCCAGATCAGGGCTGCCATGTTTAGTTGTGTAAACCATGCTCCACTTGAATTCAACATGGCATCATCCTCATAGACTACATCCTCATAAACTACTGGGAGTTGGGTCATGTATATTGTCCTATGGAAAGATATATGCATAAGCTTTCTCTTATTAAACCATCATCAAACTCCTGGTGTCTAGAGCAACTACTAGTCTATCAGGACAAATATGGCTACTTTTTCCAAGAAATTATGTTTTCCCCTCCTTCTGTTGTAATAGAATATAAGCTGATACATGCTTTCACATTAGAGAATTCTCATAAAATTGAAGAAATTCATCAGCACTAGACAAAGAAAACAATCCCATTTGTAATGGCTTCATAAACAATAAAGTACTTAGGAATTAACTTAAGCAAGGAAGTAAAAGATGTCTCCACCAAAAACCTGTAAGATATTAAGGAAAGAAATTGAAGAACAGATAAATGGAAAAATATTCTGTAGTCATGGATTGGAGGGATTAATATATACACCCCAAAGCCATCTATAGATTCAATGAAATCCCTATCAAAATTCCAATGGAATATTTTAATAAAGTAGATGCTAAAAAACAATGCTAAAATTTCCATGGAACCATAATAGACACTGAATACCCAAAGTAGTCCAGAGAAAGACCAAAGCTGGAGGCATTAGATATCCTAATTTCAAGCTGTATTATAAAGCTATATATATATCAGAACAGTATGATATTTAACTAAAAAGAGACACATAAGCCAATGAAATAAAACCAAGAGCTAATATTTGACAAGAGAGCTAAGAATACTAATGGGGAAAGGATAGTCTCTTCAATAAATGGTATTGGGAAAATTGGAAGAATAAAACTGACCTCCTATCTTACATCACTCAAAAAAGTTAACTCAAAATGGACCAGGGACTTAAAAGTAAGATCTGAAACTATGGAACTCCTAGGGGAAAAGCTCCTTGACATCAGTGTGGATGATATTTTTGTATATGACACCAAATGTACAAGCAAGAAAAGCAGAAATCAACAAGTGGGACTACATTCAACTTAAAAGCTTCTTCTGCAAAGCAAAAGAACAATAAAAGTTCTACAAAATAGGAGAAAACATTTTCAAATTCCTTATCTGCTAAGGGGTTAATATCCAAACTGTATAGGGAATGCATACAACTCAATAGCAAAAAAGTAATTAATTGATAATCAGATTGAAAAGTGGATGGAGGACCTAAATAGACATTTTATTCCATAAAAGGATATACAAATAACAAGGAGGTATATGGAAAGATGCTCAACATCACTAATTATTAGGGAGCTGAAAAACAAAACCACAATGGGGTATTTCCCCATGTCTGTTAGAAGGGCTATTATCAAAAAGACAAGACATAAAAAATGGGGGGATGTAGAGAAAAAGGAACCCTCGTGTACTGTTGGTGGGAATGTAAGCTGGCACAGACACTAGGGGAAACAGTATGGAGACTCTTTAAAAAGTTAAAATAGCACTATCATAGATCCAGCACATCCATGCTTAGATATGTATCCAAAGGAGATGAAATCAGTATCAAGAATAGTTGTCTAGGGAGTCTTGGTGGCCCAGTGGGTTAAAGCTTCTGCCTTCAGCTCAGGTCATGATCTCAGAGTCCTGGGATTGAGGCCCTCATCGGGCTCTCTGCTCAGCAGGGAGCCTGTTTCCTCTGCTCTCCCTGCCTGCCTCTCTGCCTACTTGTGATCTCTCCCTCTATAAATAAATAAAATCTTAAAAAAAATAGTTGTCTGCCCTCCTGTGTTCACTGCAGCATTATATGTGATAGCTAGGTCTTGGAAACAAGCTAAATGTCTGTGGACAGATAGATGGATAAAGAAAATATGGTAGACAAGTATCCCCAGCTTTCTAAAGTTCTCATTATGCCCCCTTACTTTTATGAATGCTCCTTATTAGTATAACAGCTTTTCTTATAAAAGTAAAAATCTTTTTCAATTTTTTTTTCAGTAGTGTGAAGAGGCACTAATGTAGGTCTTTCATAAAAGTGAAGTGGTATAATGCAAACTTTCTGAAAGCTGGGAATGCTCTTCCCTTTACACCATTTTGAGCTTACTAAAGGAATGTTCCACTTTCAGATAACAAGGGAAATCTGTAGATAGATGACAGATAGATAGAAAGATAGATTGTAGACGATGGATAGATAGATGATAGATAGATAGATAGATAGATAGATAGATAGATAGATAGATAGATAGATAGATAGATGATAGATAGATAGACAGACATATATTTGGGATATACATACATTAAATGGAATTATACATATATATTTTTGAATGGAGCACTACTCAGCCATGAAAAAGAAAGAAATTCTATTTGCAGCAACAGTGGTACAAACTTGAGAGCATTTTTACTAAGTGCAGTAAGTTAGAAAGATAAAGATAAATGTTGAATGATCTCACTCATATGTGGAAACGAAAATCAAACTTATTGAAACAGAGGATAGAATGGTAGTGACCATGGGCTGAACTGTGGGGAAAATGGGGAGACAATAGTCAAAATGTAGAAACTTTCAGTCATAGAATGAACAAGTTCCTGGGTTCTAATGCACAGTATGGTAATTATATTAACAATACTGTTATTGTATATTTGAAAGTTGCTATGAGAGTAGAGCTTTAATATTCTCACCATATGAGGAACAACAAAAAATGGTAATTATGTGAGGTAAAGGATATGTTAACTAACCTTATTGTGATAAACATTTCACACTATATATGTTTGCCAAATATTCAAAGAACATCTTAAACTTACACAATGTTTTATGTCAATTATATCTCAATATAGCTGGGGAAAATTATCTACATACCAACTGGAACCAAGAGGCTTTCTATGACCCAAATAGTTTCTTTAATGGTTAATGAAATATTAAAGTTCTTATTATTTTAATATAATTGTAGATGTGATAAGTCATATAAAGAAACCAAAAAGAGAGTAGTAGGATGCTTATAGTTTTATAGAATATTCCAGAAACCTGTCTCCGGGGTATGATGTTTAGAAAGACAAGAATGTACAAGCCCATTTCAGAGAGAGGGAGGCACAAGACAAAGCTCTGAAACCAAAAAGAGTTTGGTGTGTGAGAGCAATCCAAGAGTTAACTACAGCTAAGGAAGAGGGTCAGGGGTAGAAGAACTGGAAATGAAGGTGAGTAGAAAGGAAGATCATGTGATGCTCTAGATGCAATAAGGAGGTTAGATCTCATTAAAAGTCATGAAAAAGTATCTAAAGTCCTTATGTCTGCAAGTGACAAAGCCGAATTTCACTTTTAAAGATCTCCCACTTCTTGGGGGTAGTAAGACTGTAGGAAGGCAAGAGTGAAAATATGAAGCCCAAGTAAAAGACACCTCTCCTAATCCAGAGGGATATTGTTTAAGCTGCTGTGCCAAAGTAGATAGATTCGGAATATATATTAAAGAAAGTCTTGACAGAACTAACTTCTGATAAATTGGATGTGGGGTGCACATTAAAAATACATGTTTAGGGGTTCCTGGGTGGCTCAGTTGGTTAAGCGACTGCCTTCGGCTCAGGTCATGATCCCGGAGACCTGGGATGGAGTCCCACATTGGGCTCCCTGCTCGGCGGGAAGCCTGCTTCTCCCCCTCTTACTCCCCTTGCTTGTGTTCCCTCTCTGGCTGTGTTTCTCTCTGTCAAATAAATAAAATCTTTAAAAAAAAATACATGTTTATAATTTTTCTAAAACCTAAGACTATATGGAGATAAAGTGGTGTACCATACTTAGACATGATGTAATTAGGGAGGAGAAAACTTGATTCCACATAGATAATCTAATAGGCTAAGAGATTGTTCATTATATTTTTTTAATTTATAACTGAGGACTTTAGCTTAGGGGCTGGGTCCTGAAAGTCACTCATTTTACAGATTAGTGATGTCTAGAGATGCCTCAGTAAGACAAAATTCTCTTAGGTTCCCAGTTGTTGGGAGATCCCACAATGGAATCTGTCTCTTTCTTTTTCAAAATTCTCCTTGGTGCAGAATCTGCAGATCATCAGAGCAGATACAGCAACAGACTTGTATCCCATCTAGGTACCCTAGGTTATTCTTCCCAGAGCTTGTGGAGAGGAAACAATCATCTCCAAATAGTTGTCTAAAGGGACAAGGTGATTCCCAAGATAAAATCTGAGAAATAGGGTGATAGGTGAAAGCCATCACAAGAAAGGTAATTTGAGGGATAAGTGATATGGTAATCACAGCTATCATTCTGGAAGGCTTCATACTGTATTTATTTCCTTTATGCCTATACACACCATGGCAGCTCTATGAACGTGGTACAAAATTACCCCCGTTTACAGCTAAAGAAACTGAAGCAGGGAAAAACTGAGTAGCCTACTTCAAGGCAAAGAGCTTGCAAGGGACATGAGAGGACCTGGACCCAGGTCTCCACGATGTCAAGGTCAACATAATTGAAGATCTCTGCCCTACCTCATATGCACCCTGTTTACAGTTCCACAATGAACAACGGGGCCATCAACACATCAGAGAGCTCGCTCCACCCATGGCTGAATAGGATACATTTGTACTAATAAGATTGGCCTCCCAGCTTTTCTTGGGGCATAAAGATGAGACAGGGAGAGACCAAGTTTCTTGCTTTTAAACAGCAAGTTTTAAGAAAAATTTTTTAATGTAAGAAATTCTGTCTTTTCTGAAAGTCTGACTAGTTATTCTGCCTCTAAACTTGCTAGGACTTAGTTCTAATTTTTACTTAGTTTCTTGATTGGAAAAAGCGTTCCCTTGGAGTGGGTGGGGTTACAATAGGTCCATCAGGGCCCACACAGTAAGGGTGGGTGGGGTTACAATAGGTCCATCAGGGCACACACAGTCCCATGAAACACTGAGTCAAGATTTCTCCTTTGAGATTGTCTATATCTGCTGAGCTCTCCTCCTCTACTCCACAACCAATCAGAGATGATTGTCTGTCACAACAAATAGTTGCTAAGTGTCCCCCTTCTGCTCCAGCTGCCCTCTGTGCATGCTTACTCCCCTCACTGACTGTCCCCTGTAATCTAGGACTTTGCTGGTGAGCAATACCCCATGATTCAATATTTCTACTGTGTGTCTCTCTGACATGATTTTTCCTGCTCACATAAAATGGAAGTAAACCATAATTAGTTTCAAATAGAACTATCAAGAAACAGGCCACCGATTTCTACCTCCTACCATCAAAATCAGGCAGCCAGGGGCAGAATATGGCCTGCCACCCTCATTCTGCTACACACTATTATTAATCATCCCCCTTGCAAAAGACACCATGATGAGACCATGATGAGACACTCCAGAAATCTTCGTGAACGCCACAGTTTTACCCAAATAGAAGTAGCATTTAGCTCTAACAAGGTGCTGTATATCAGCCCTATTCCACTTCAAATAGTTAATATTCCTCTCCGTAGTTCAGAGTGTTTCAGAAGAGAACCACTCTTCTTCTGTTGGTTTCCCTCTCCCATTAGAAGAGGGGTTCAAATAAAAGATTCCATACAGTCCACAACATTTAGCAACATTCTGAGATTTGATGCTATTCTTATTTTCAGAAGCTTAAAAAAAAATCTCATCCATTTGTTCCATATCAAGCTAGAGTCTATCATCACAATGCTATCATTAGCAGAGTCCTAAATGAATGCTAATAGTATTGAATATCCAATGGAGCCATCAACCTATGGATCTCAAGTACCACTGATATGATTCACAGGTACATTCAAGGAGTATAAAGAAAATAGAGAAATTTAGAAAGGTGGAGTCATGGCTAAAACCCTCAGCACCAAACATTTCTATGTCTGCATGGACTTTAAAACATATAAACTCTTGGGGCGCCTGGGTAGTTCAGTGGATCAAGCATCTGCCTTGGGCTCAAGTCATGATCTCAGGGTCCTGGGATTAAGCTTCACATCAGGCTCCCTGCTCAGTGGGGAGTCTGCTTCTCCCTCTCCTTCTGCCCCTCCCTGTACTCATATTCTCTATCTTGCTTTCTCAAATAAATAAATAAAATCTTAAAAAACATATAACAACTTTTCTCAAAGTTGCATCCTGTGGCAAGGTTTTCTAGTTTTCCTATTTAGATTCTTTTTTTTTTTTTTTTTGTCTCTGCTAAAAGAAAAGGCATAATGGGTATTGTCAGGAGATCTGACATCTAGAGTCAACTTTATCTAATATTTGTTGTTTTACTCTGGCTGTATAAGCTTCATCTCTGGAACCCTCAGTTTCTCAAGAAAAAAAGGAGGTTATATGAGATCAGTCATTCTCATACTCCCACAGAATTGTGCATATGGTTCTATCTCTGTCTCTCCAAAGTTTCAAAAAAGAAGGGAATGGGCCAAAGCAGAGTCTGAATAAGTGTGGGTTGAAAAATCCCTCATTGATTTTCTTTAATCAGCATTTATTCCAAGTCTCAGTGTCAGATTCTATTTGAAAATTGAATTCCAGTGTTTAAAAAAAAGTTTTACAATGACTTAGATGATATTTAAGTACAAAATCCCTATGATCGCAACATATGGGCATAAAGAGATGTATTCCTATATTTCCTGTAGAAACAATTATAGAAGATGAAACTTTGTTCTTCAACAACGAAGTCAATTAATAGAAAGATCTGTGAAATACAGGACCATGAGAGTGAGGACCAAGCATCAGAACTACCTTTTGGGTTTGACAGATCTTGACCTGAAATGGAAGAAACCAAGGAATAAATGAGGGAATATGGTGAATCTTTTTAAAGATCCTGTCTGTGAAGTAAGTGCTAAATACACTCAACAGGACATTACTTCCTTAGAACGACAATCATTGCAACATTCCAATTTTTTATGAGACTATGTCCTTCTTCCCAATATCAATATTCCTTTATAAGTCAAAATGGATTTTCCCACCCACTTCCCATTACATCCAATGTTTTCCAAAAATGCCATAGGCCTACTTTGAGGTTCTTAGAAATTGTTGGCTGTATGAGGCCAATGTAAATAGTCTAAAATAATAGCTGTGTTTGGAAATACTGTGGGCTAATCATCTTATTTTGTTCAGTTGTTCTCAGTGAAACTTCAGTGATGTACTGGCTTCAACTCTGACTCTTCTTCAACTGGCTAGTGTTGAAGTAGCTCTGTCGACCTAGCTTTCCAATGTTAATACTTCCTTTTTGTTTGTGTATTTCAATATTTTATTTAATTCCAGTTAGTTAACATACAGGGTAATACTGGTTTTGGGAGTAGAATTTAGTGACTCATTACTTACATGTAGCACCCAGTACTCATCCCAAGTGCCCACCTTAATGTCCATCACACGCTTACACATCCACCCACCAACCTCTCCTCCAACAATCCTGTTTGTTCTCTATAGTTAAGAGTCTCTTATGGTTTGCTTCCCTCTCTTTTCCACCTCCCCTTTCTATATGTTCATCTGTTTTGTTTCTTAAATTCCATGTATGAGTGAAATCATATGGTATTTATCTTTCTCTGACTGACTTAATTTTGCTTAACATAATACACTCTAGTTCCATCCACATTGTTACAAATGGCAAGAGTTCGTTCTTTTTGATGGCTGAGTAATATTTCTCTCTCTTTCTGTGTGTGTGTGTGTGTGTGTGTGTGTGTGTGTGTGTGTGTGTACACCACATCATCTTTATCCATTAATTAGTTGATGGACATTTGGTCTCTTTCCATAATTTCGGTATTGCTTATAGTGCTGCTATAAACTTCAGGGTGCATGTGCCCCTTCAAATCAGTATTTTTGTGTCTTTTGTGTAATACCTAGTAGTGCAATTGCTGTGTTGTAGAGTACATTTATTTTTAACTTTTTAAAAAAGATTTTTATTTATTCACTTGACACACACACAGAGAGAGAGAGAGAGAGCACAAGAAGAGGGTATAAGAGACAGAGGGAGAGGGAGAAGCAGGGTCCCTGCTGGTCAGGGATGCAATGTGGGGCTCGATCCCAGGATGCCAGGATTATGACCTGAGCTGAAGGCAGACACTCAACTGACTGAACCACCCAGGCACCCTTATTTTTTTTGAGGAAACTCTATACTGTTTTCCAGAGTGGCTACACCAATTTGCATTTCCACCAACAGTGTAAGAAGGTTCCCCTTTCCCAATATCCTCACCTCACCAAATAACACCTGTTGTTTCCTAAGTTGTTAATTTTAGTCATTCTTATAGGTGTGAGGTGGTATCTCTTATGGTTTTGATTTGCATTTTTCTGATGATGAAAGATGTTGAGCATCTTTTCACCAACATAAATACTTCCTAATAAAGGATTATTGAAAGCTAAGGTGAGTATAGAACAAAAATTTAATATAGGTATGAGTGGTATAGGAAAACCGTGTGGCCTAAGAGACCGTTGGAAAGCTCAATCAAATAAGAAGCAACTTTCTAGAAAGGATAGGAAGACATAAAAAGAGAACAGGGTCCTAAAGGTAGTGGATAGCAAAGTGAATAAAGGTCCTCCTGCCCAGGAACAAAAGAGTGGACTGCTAAGATGGTTATATGTCTTGGCTGGGAGGAAAGACTGGGCAGTTTACCACTGCGATGAATGCAACACCTGTTCTCTGAGGTCTGACAAACGAGAACACTGAAGCGCGTGCTTTTAGAACTGGCAGCCTCCGGCAGAGGGGAGGTGGGGTTTGATCACAGTTCAGATAAAGACTTTCTCTGCATCTAGATTCAATTTCTTTTGGAGTCCCATGAAAGCCTAGAAGAAGTTATAACTCTTGTCTCAGGTGGCCCCATGGCCAAAGGTGTGAAAATAACTTCAGGTAAGGAAAAAGAGTTTTATAAACTGAATTTGAAATTATTGATATAATTTTGTTGTAAGAATGCATGTTCCAGAGCACCCAGGTGGCTCAGTCAGTTAAGGGACTGCCTTCGACTCAGGTCACGATCCTGGAGTTCCAGGATCAAGTCCTGCATTGGGCTCCCAGTTCCATGGGGAGTCTGCTTCTCCCTCTGTCCTACTCTCCTCTCGTGATCTCCCTTTCTGTCAAATAAATAAATAAAAATCTGAAAAAAAATGTGACTTCCATATTCAAGATACACTTAGATTTGCTGGAAAAGAGAAATGATCCCCTCAATAGTAGTCCATGAACATAATTACATAGCGGGATTTATGCAAGATTGCATGGATTATGGTGCTCCATGTAAATAAATATTTAAATGCACAAGATGAACTCTTACTTATAGGAGGTCAGCAGCGAAGTGAATCCTGTTGTGAGATTGTTTGAAAATAATTGGGAGAATACATAATGATGTGGGGAATATGCAAAATATATTATTACATGGGAAAAACAAGGTCTGAAAGAGTATGTAGCATGACCCCAAATTTGCCAGAATGTAAGTTGTACACACAGAAGCCTGCTTCCCCCTCTCTCACTCTCTCTGCTTGTGTTCCCTCTCTAGCTGTGTTTCTCTCTGTCAAATAAATAAAATCTTAAAAAAAAAGAAAGAAAAAAATTGTAAGGAAGAGAAAATACATGAAACACACACACACCCAAATACACAAAATTATATATAGTTACTGATATTTATTAGTTGTGGATTCACGATAGGATAACCTCACTAGTGGTGGTTCTCTCTATATGGAGAGATTTTCTACCATGGCTATGTATTACTATAATGTGGCATTTATATTTTATGGATTCATTAGCTAGCTATTTTCAGAAAGAAGTGGCTTAAAAAGAGTTTCCCAAATCATTTCTTGGAAGATTTCTCTGGATACTTGAAGTTCATTTATTCAAATATTCCTTCCACCCTATCTTCCTTCCACACAGGACTTAGGATAGAAAAAAAAATGACTCACATAGACATTAAAAGCCCCCAAAACACACATCAGCATTTATTAAGAGTTGTCTAAGAAAGAAAATATATCGGAAATGGGCACAAAACTGACTTCCGAGTTTCCTAACAGCCACAACAAAGAAAGGAGATGTGCCAGAAACTCTACTCTTGTGCCAAGAAATGTACAGATTCAAAGAAACATGAACTATTTCTTACCTTGACTTTATCATGGAGTTGGTGAGGGAGATAAGACTGAAAATGTGAATAAAATGTTTTCAATGAATTCAGGCTATTAAGCATTTGTCTTTAGATCAGACTCCCTGGGTTTGAATCCCACCACCATGATTTCCTCATTAGGTGACATCGGGTAAACTTATCCAATGTCTCCAAGTTTTATACCCTCTTATGAAATAACAATAGTAATAGAATCAATCACAAGTGGTGGAGAGGATGAAATTTGTGATGGTTAATTTTATGTGTCAACTTGACTGGCCATGGGGTTCCCAGATCACACAAGATTTGGGGTTATGTCTTAGAGAATGTTTTCAGATGAGATTAACATTTGAATCAGTGGGCTCCATAAAGTAGATTGCCCTCCCCAGTATGGGTGGGCATCATCAAATATATTGAGGGCTTGAAAAGAACAAAAGGTGAAAGGAGGGATTTGCCCCTTTTTGCTTCCCGCTGCATGCTCGAGCTGGGACATCTCATCTCATCTTCTCTGACCCTTTGGACTTGTACTGAATTACACCACCAGCTGGGTCTTCAGTTTGCAGATGGTAAATCATGGGACTTCTCAGCATCCATAATCACATGAGCCAATTCCTCATAATAAATTTCCTTTTATCTCCTACTGGTTATGTTTCTTTAAAGAAGCCTGTCTAATACAAATAATAAAGGGCTTAGAACATAGCAAGCATGGTATAAATGTTACTGTCTTTGTCATTATCATCACCATCATCACCAAGCAAACCTATGGAGAAACACCGTAAGTGTAAATTTGACTGCAAATTGATGACATTTTAGCGAAATCCATTCTTTTTTGAACCATGGGGTCACCTAGCCTGCCAAAGCAGCCCAAATAGGAATAGAAATTTTGGTCTTCTAAGTGCTCATGGGACCCCACATGACTTGAACTCAGTCCCAAATTCCCAGGTATTTTGACCATGAGGGCTATCTAAGACCCTACACCAATTTAAGAAGTACAGTTAACCCTTGAACATTGTGGGGGTTAGGTACACCAACCCCCCACGCAGTTTCAAATTCATGTATAACTTTTGATTTCCCAGAGACTTAACTGTTAGCAGCCAACTGCTGACCTAAAGCCTTAAAGATAACATAAACAATCGATTAGCACATATTTTGTATGTTATATATATTTTATGCTGTATTCTTACAATAAAGTAAGCTAGAGAAAAGAAAATATTATTAAGAAAATCTTAAGGAAGAGGGGCACCTGGGTGGCTCAGTCATTATGTGTCTGCCTTCAGCTCAGGTCATGATCCCAGAGGCCCAGGATTGAGCCCCACATTGGGCTCCCTGCTCGGTGGGAAGCCTGCTTCTCCCTCTCTTACTCTCTCTGCTTGTGTTCCCTCTCTAGCTATGTTTCCCTCTGTCAAATAAATAAAATCCTAAAAAAAAAAAAAAAGAAAATCATAAGGAAGAGAAAATACATGACAATACTGTATTTATTGAAAAAGAAATCTGCACATAGATGGACCCAGAGGGTTCAAACCTAGTTGTTCAATGGTCAAATTTATTTTTAAAATCTATGTCAAGCTACCCTATATCTCCTCCCATTATGCGTCACCTCCTTGCTGACTCTTTTCTCCAGTGCCCAATAACCACACTAGCCAGCCTCCTCTCCCAAAATGCACACGCATTCTCTTGCACATGCACACACATGCATACACATTCATGTATAACACACACACACACACACACACACACACACACACACACACACATACACGCACACCCTGACTGATTCTTTGGACAGATTCAAATATCTTGAGAATTCTCCAAGGATAGTCTTGTGTCACTACAATTCACGGGGTTGAGAGGAGAAATATAGACATTAATTTCTTCCCAAGGGGATATTGACCTTTATGCTCCCAACTCTGGTCCCATTCAATGAAATTCAAAACAGTTATATGGCAGAAGGATTTATCTGAAAAAGAATCCACGTGTGTGTGTGTGTGTGTGTGTGCACATATGTTCATAGTAGAGATGGTAGGCCCTAACTGCCCCCTAACTTTGCAAATGTATATACTCTAGGACGGCCATTACCATGGTCAACCTGCATTCCTGCCTTGTATTCCCTACCGACGGATGAAAGCAACAACCTTTATCATAAATGATATCACATTTATTTTTCTCTTATTTTTTTCCCCATGAAGTCAATGTTCCATTAAATTTTTAAAGCCTTGTTTTTGATGCTTAGAAATAGAAGACAGTGTGCTTATCTCCACTTTAGAGATGGTAAAAACCAAGACTCAAAGGAAAGCTTCCTTTACTCACTGTAACCCCTATAATTTTGTAGCAGCAGGAGCTGTCTCCAGCATGCTGTTGTGGGAACCAACCCAGTCTGGGAATCCACAGACTTGGATCCTGGCCACTAGTTTGACATCAACTACCCATGAGAACTTGGGACCTCATTTTATCTTTCTGAATTTTGGCTTCCTTCGCTATCAAAATTGTGGCAAAGATGCAACCGTAGCATCACCCAGGTTTAGAACTTTAAATGTATATGACTTTTTTACTCTGGGAATGCTACATTTTTTTTGTATTTGTTCTCTGATTTAGCATTTTGACCTCAATCTTAACTTTTCATAAATGCTCATTTATATTAATACATTAACATTTTTCTATTAATTAATTTAATTCATTATTTGAAATAATGTGACTAGGAGAAACATTTCATTTAGGCTAAAAATATCATGTTATTAAAAATTAACATAGTCCAGGGGCGCCTGGGTGGCTCAGTTGGTTAAGCGACTGCCTTGGGCTCAGGTTATGATCCCGGAGACCCAGGATCCAGTCCCACATTGGGCTCCCTGCTCGGCGAAAAGCCTGCTTCTCCCTCTCACTCCCCCTGCTTGTGTTCCCTCTCTGGCTGTGTTTCTCTCTGTCAAATAAATAAAATCTTTAAAAAAAAAAAAAAACATAGTCCAATATGCCACCGTCCAAAAGTGTCCACATAATTACACGGACCTATTTTTAAAGGAAAATGTACTAAGGGGAATTTGTGTTAAAAAATGACTGGCTATTCAGCCAGGTTTAAAAGATACACAAACCTGTGTTTTGTTTTTGTTTTTTTTTTCCTGAGCGATCCTACACAGGAGGCCTGCAGATGCCATATTTCAAATCATAGGAAATTACAGCTTAGCCAGCGCTCTCTCCCCGTGGGCTCAAATAAAATTTCCTAAAGACTCTAGATTGGCCACAGGTGGGAAAGGAATTGTAAGTGCTCTGAAAAGGAGATCCCTCTGTTATACTAGGACGGTATCCATGATTTTTTCCTCCTCCCCAAATCTCCACGCAACGTTTCACAATTGAGACTCTGGCCATGAAATTTGCAGGGTCAGTTCAGGAGCCGTGAATCCCATCTGCTTGAGAGCTCAGGAGAGTGCCCACTGTCAGAATTCCAAACCATTTTCCTCCCGCAACTTCACCAGTCTGCTCTGAACTCCCCCTTTCTATAGTACATAAAGGATAAAGGGAAGAAACATTTCTAGTGGGATGAAATAAAACTCCTGTTTTTCCTAAAATTTTCTATTTTAAACTTTTTGGCATTTATCCACTGCCTTTCTTCTATTTCAACTATTTTGGTCATTTTTTTTTCCCTTGGCCAAGTGGCAATCCAGGACTTTGCTTAATATAGTATTTTTTATAAATTTTTCATACCTGTTCTGAAATTTTTTTTAAGTATGACAACACCAAAAAAAAATAATCTCCCTATTCAAACTCAAAGACCATGACAATATTTCATATTTCATGTAAAATAAAGCCATCTTTTTATTTCTGTCAAATATAATTTAGGCTCAATCAGCACTCGAATATGTGTTGCCAATTAAACAACGGTATGCTTTAAAATGAGAAAAAAAAAATCACAGGGACAGATAGACACAACATAGAAAAGAACCTGGGAAATAAAAGAAACATAATTGATGCACCCTTCAGTCTCCAGCATTGATTTCTATTTATTATTACGAACTCTTCACAACACAAAGATTGGATGTCAACATGTTATCCTGGAAACGTACCATTGAAGAAAGAATTACCTGCATGACTTACTTCGCAAAATTTGTTTACCAGAATTGGAGTTCCTCGTTCATTTCAAAGGACTTTGAAGTAAGAAGGATAAAGATGATTTAAGCTTTTTTTTTTCTTTTTCCTTAACGTTTTACTTTTGAGATTTACCAGACTTCAGTTCCGTAGATGCCTACTTGACAACCAGGAATCTCAGTAATACGAGTAAAGTGGTAAAATGGAGTTTGCCTAACTTCCCTGTAGGCAGAGTGAAGCTCTGAGCCGCGTTACTTTCATCAAGCACAGCTAGCTGACTTTGAAAATTCCTCCTGAGGAACAATGATCAGCGGACCCTTCTTACATTCATCTAATTTCCAAGCCTTGATGTGACATATGAAATAAGAAGAAAGTGACAACAAAAATCAATGTGTCTAAATAGTCTTGCTTCGAAACATACCTGTCACTGGCTTAACTCAGAAATTGGGTGGGATATTAGATCTGATATCTTTTTTTTTTTTTTTTTACTTCAGAATTTGTTTTAGTACCTGCAGAGAGAAAAAGGCAGAAAAATCTCTCCTCAGCTTCCACAGAAGAGCATGTGTCTTATTTAAAAAGAATTCAAAATTGCAAACATATAAAATGAGAGGTGCCTACCCATTTTGCATTGGGTTTTTATTCTCTTTTATATCAACGTGCATCTGACCCAGGCTACATTCTAGTGGGATTGTGGGCTTTTAGAAATATTAACTAAAAATAAATCTAAAGAAAGTTAACTTACACATTTGAAGTTAGAAAAGTATAACATATTGGAGATTGTGTCTTCATAACTCTGAGAGTTTTACCACTGGAATTTAGAAATAGGAGGAAGCTGACATTAGATTGAATTCTGAGCACATTTATCTTCTAGTACATTCCTTATAGAAACATGGTATAAGATCACACATTTCTATAAAACAGCTATCGATTATTTCTGTATTTTGTATAAGATTTCTCTTGTCGTTAAGTCTCTAAATAGAAAAACATTATGTAATGCAATATTTCCTAATCCTCCGAAAAGAAAATACCTTGCTTTAGTCTAAAGAAAGA
Source organism: Spilogale gracilis (assembly GCA_004023965.1). NCBI lineage: Eukaryota > Metazoa > Chordata > Mammalia > Carnivora > Mephitidae > Spilogale > Spilogale gracilis. Next base: position 36,710 of record PITA01009264.1, on the reverse strand, counting down.
ATTCAGGTTTACTGAGTATCTTATGGAGTTTAAACATTACTTAAATCATCATCTGACTAAAAGATACTCTTTTAATAAAACAGTCACCACATCAAAAAAAATTAGCAATCTGAAATAAAAACTTATCATGATCTTTTATGAGTGGTTTTTGAAAAACATACGACTTGCCAAAAAAATTACAAAGATGATCGTCTACTTTTAAACAAAGCAATGAGAGCCATTCAGCCTCCCATTCACACATAAATGCATTTTCTTTTCAAAGGCTATTTACCCTTTAAGGAGACATTTTTAACCTTGTGACACCATAAAATTCCATGCATGCAAACTTATTTGTTTTTATTTTTCTGACATTCATTCTTGATCAGATATTTTCCATGGGCTTTGTTGTGCTATTCAACTTAAAGGCATAGTTTTACTAGTTCATTTTTAATACCTTGGTGAATAGGAGACAATCTGTTTAAAAATATTAGTGTTGGCACTTCGTAATGAATTATAGAAGCTGAGCAGACATGCTTTTTTGTGCCTTCTTGAATTCCTTTTCAAAACATCTTGAACTACCCAGTATTTGCTCAAATCTACCAAGTTTTAACACTAAGCTAAGTAATAAATGAACTTTTAAATGTGAGAAGGGTGATCGCTTACAATGTGATGATATGGGGAGGAAGAACTCAGGTCAAGAGCAGAAAATTTCAGCCCCCTTGATTATAGGTCCTGGCAAATGAGAGCCAAAAGCCTGCTGTCTGGGAGGCACGGGGCACAGCCAGTGCTCCTAACGGTCTCTAACCAGCTGATTTTAAAAGACCAAAGCCTAGGCCCTTTCTCAAGTGGCAATGGTTACGGATTCACTGCCTAATAGTGGCATCAGCCCTATGAAAGGGTGCTATCCTAACAATTTGAGAGGAAATTTTCCGGTTATACCAGACCTGGAGGAGGAAAACAAAAGTGGCCATTGAAGATTTTTCCTCCAAAACTAATAATGTAAATGGCTGACCTGTAAGATAAAATGTTCCCTTGGAGAGAAAAATAAACAAATGTATGGATACTCCATATTGCAAAGTAGTTGGCGAACTTGACTTTTTTCCCCCCTTTATTCTCATAGACGTTCAAAATTTACAAAAACAAAACTCAAGAAGAGCAAGAATACCAGGGGAGAGGGGAGGTTGATAGGAGATTTGTTTTTAATCATTTGCTCTAAATAGCTAGACCAGTTAGCCTTGAGGACCAAAGATAAAGAAGAAAAGGTGGGTAGTTGGGATGAAGACGATGCAGACCCTAAAACAAGGACTTATCAAGGGCCCCGGAACCTTGAAAGAATACATTTCAACAACCATCAGCAATCAAACAACAATTAATATTTGTGAAAATCATCTTGAAAACAATTTTGCTCGTTTATTTTGCGAAGCGGACAGAATAACATTCTAAATCGTGCTCTAAGTGGTACTTTAAAACACACTGGGACGCGGCACTGTTTTTGACACATCGAGGGTCAATTGTGTGAAGAACCAAAGCAACAAGCCCATCACACAGCAGTAAATGGAGGTCTTTGTCTTTAAGTTAGGAAGAATGCGGATGTATTTGATCCTGACAGCCAGAAGCCCTGCAGATTTCTGGGTATAAGACAGATGGCAGTGCAACCAAGCTAGAATCCAGACCTTCCCTCTTTCCCTCCGGGTCTAACTCCTATTATCCACTTGTAAATTAACCTGTCAATTTATCAATCAACACCATCTTGATTCTCCCCTGTTCCGCAGCCCAGCCTTGCAGTGAATTTGCCTCGTAAATAACTGGGAGCCCCGTGTTTGTTAGTATTGTGAATGAGTTTATTATCACTTTGATGACTGCTATGAATCACAAATGCTGCTGAGAGGCTGATAAGAAAAAAGTACATGCACACATTAACAGGGTTGGAACTAGTTTAGAGATAAAAGATGGACTAACTGTGATAGCAAATCATTTAAATGGAAAAAAAATGACTAAAAATTTTATGCGCGTGTCTGTGCGCCCGCGTATGTGTGTGTTGGACAACCCCTCCCCTCGCTTAAAGTAAAAGTAAGAGAGAAATGAATTGACTTCCATTTGGACTGTTCAAAAAAAGTATCTGCAAGAGGACACCAAGGGACAGGGTGGCCTGCAGGTCCTATAGGACAACTGTTTTATTTGCATTTAAGTCCAAAGTTCAGAAAATAACCAGGCTCTATTCTAAATGACTAGTTGTCCCGGTTTTTGGTGGTGGTGGTTATTGTTGTTGTTCTTGTTCTTGTTTTAATAGATACTGCATGGGAATTTTAAAAAGCAGACAAAAATCTAAAGTATGTGGGTGTGTTTACTTGTATGTACATTAAATTTTCTTTGAGTGCTATACAAAATTACCTTGTAACTAAATGGGGCAGTTTGGAAAATTTAACACATTAATAAACAATTAACATCTAAGTGCTAATTGTTTTGGTTTCCCTTGTTGCCACAGAAATAGTTACCTATTTGATAGATGAAGTTACATTTAAGTCATTTTAACTTAGACATTCTCCAAGAAATGCTACACATATTAAAATATACATTTAATTACAAAATTGTATGTTGCCTACAGTTTCTAACAGTTTTTCTAAACACGATTAATCTGTGTTGCAAAATATCCTATAAATACAAATCAAGGTTTTTACAGACTACACAAATAGAACCTACATTATTATGTTGACTCAGCTTGTACTTGGAAAGACTACACCAAATAACTAAACTGTAAGATTAATTATGTATATAACTTTTCTTTACAACAATTTTCAGAGTTTGTAGCAAGTAAGTATAAACACAAGAGTAAACTTGTTAAGTTCATGCACATATGTGTTTTCTTTAAAAACTACAATTTGATATCTTATTAAACATATCTTTCATTTTATAACCCAATAAGAATTATTTCTTGCAATATTTCCAATTTGGTGCATGGCTGTTGGAAAAGTTTCTATATATGAATCCTAAATATAAACAACAATGACATTATTTTTAAAAATACAATGTTACACGTGACATAATTACTATGCTTCCATCATGCAATATTTATATCATTTGCAGGTAATTTTAAAACAGAAAGATTTCCTGATAATATTATTGAGGCAGGGCATCATGAAAAACATTGCGAGGCAGGACATTTGATTCAAGTTCTCAAACTTTTAAGTCAGTAACAAACTATTAGTTGTCACATGGTCCAATTAAGGCACTGCATGAAAATGGAATATTCCCTGAACATTATTATACCCAATATGTCATCGGTAGAAATGTGATAAAAAAATGAAACTATTTGTTCAAATGCAATTTAGAGAACCTGATACGTTGTCTATTTTATTCAGTTTATAATTAAGATAATGTTTAAATCTGAAATGAATTCTATATATGCATGTTCAATAGACTATAGCACAACAATAAGAATGGAATCACATCTCATTTTATCGTAAATTGTGTAATAAGCGATAAGGTAAAAACTAGGGCTAAAATCCTTCCAGCAAAAAATGAAACAGAGCGACCTCAATTGCCCTAATTCATTCTGCTTTTTTCCTTTTTTTTTTAAGTCTCTTCATTTTCCCTCTGTTCCCATTATTAGCTTACACATGAGTGCATTATTAGAAAATAACAAAGCAAAACAGGGAGACTTCGAAGGAGTGGGAGATAGTTTCCTTAGACAGCTGAAAGGTATTCTCATTTCATTTGTTAGGAGTTGCAAAAATAGTTTTATAGCCAGGGAGGGACAATGACCTCTCTCTTTCAACAAGCTTGGTGGTTGGTCTTTTGATGGAAAAACTCAGGGATACAACATCTGGTAATTTGTGTTACTGAGCTTAGCTGAGGTCTTAACGATGTAAGCAGATTATTCTTGAAGAAGAACAAAAAAAATTCCGGAAGACCCAATGGACTATTTAAAGTTATTAGGCATTGCATTCTGGCACTTCAGAGCTCTTTTCTGATTCATTTTCTCTTTAAAGCTATGTCTTTGGAGCAATTTTTTTTTTTTTCAAGGTCTACCTCCTTCCAATTCCAGTTGACTTTTTTGGTGGTCCACAGCTGCTTTGTCATTCACACTGGCCTCTTTTTTTCCATCACAGCAGAAATGATTACTTTGCTGATTAAATTTTCTCCTTCAGAACTTTAGGAAGCTCTCCTCCACCCTCGGGAGTCCTTTGCAGACCAGAAGGGTCAAGCAACACCAAATAGCAACAGCCAAGCTTCGGCAATTTTAAAGAAAGGGGAAAAAAATGTGAACAAGGGCAATGCATGAAGCAAAGGGCCCACTCCATCCAGAGTCCCAGACTAAAAAATAAAAAAAAAAAAGAAATTTAAAAAGAAAGAAAGAGATTGTATTAAGTAGTCACTGTGTGAGTTTATTCCCATATACATCATATTGAAATCGCACCCAAAGTTTGTGTTTCTTACTTTGATAACAATGGTTTGGGATCCATGTAGGAAAAGCAAAAACAAAACAAAACACAAATGAGATTGATTGTGCCAGGCATGGAAAGATTCTGAGCACTCTTTAGAAAAATAAATATTGTGCATTGGAGTAAGTCACTGGAGAAACCCTCATGAGAAAATCTAGATGATTAGATTTAACTCTGGCTGTAAAAATACTACTATGACTTGCACCTTTCTCTCATACCGTTACCAAATCAAGGTACAGAGAGCACAAAAGACAGACTCACAGGCTGTTACCCACCTGGAAAGCAAGGGGATCTGGGACCCATCAGGACCACCACCCAGACAGGGAGCTCATGTGTGCACACAGACTTGTTCAATTAGCACATGGTTTTGCAGTTATGAACAGAAGAAAAGCAATAACATTACACACCACTTTCAATCTCTCATCTGTCCACGATCCTGGATGGCAGGACCTTGTCTTCGATCACTATGCTTCAAGTAGAAAGGCTTCATGCAGTATGTTTAAAAAAAAAAAGAAGAAGAAGAAAAAGAAAGAAAAAGAAGGAAAGGAAAGAAAAGGAAAGGAAAGGAAAGGAAAGGAAAGGAAAGGAAAGGAAAGGAAAGGAAAGGAAAGGAAAGGAAAGGAAAGGAAGGGAAAGGAAAGGAAAGGAAAGGAAAGGAAAGGAAAGGAAAGGAAAGGAAAGGAAAGGAAAGGAAAGGAAAGGAAAGGAAAGGAAAGGAAAGGAAAGGAAAGGAAACCACATATATTTAGATTAAGAGTTCATATTGACAAAGAATGCCAAACGATTTTTAATTTTAGACTATCTACTCAATAAAAACCCGTCAATATATTTTTTGTTACCATGTATGCAAGCTGAAGTGCATTGATTCATAGCATATTTAATATGAAGTATACTTGCCTACATTATCATATTTTTCCACATGTTGTCTGGACTTTTTGGAATTGAGAGGAATAAGAAAGGTCCATGATACATTGAACAGGATTTCAGCTCATAACTTTTGAAAAATGGAACAGAGTACATGTATTTACTTTTTATATTATATTACCTTCAGTTTTACTTTTCTATATTCTAATTGCATCATATATGAACCGTTCTAAGTAAGGATCCTATTATGTAAGAGAGTAATCATTGTCTTTCCAATATGCTTTTAGAGATTTTCTGTTTTAATAAGATGGATACTGAGATAACTATTTTTTCAAATTGAGCTAAAATCTACACTGGTCATTTCAATTTTTTTTCAGTTTTTGTCCAACATTGGGTTTGAATCGACACTGTTGGTGGTAAAAGAAAGGGTTGGCCACTTTATATTCTCAATTTGCCTCTATATTCACTAGATTATTTTAAATTAATAGTAATTGATTCACTTCTATATTCACTAGGTTTTTTTTTTTCACTAGGTTTTTTAAATTAATGTTAACTTACACTATGGCAAACACATGCACCTGAAACTAATGTTAAAACTGTCTCCTAACTACAGTCAAAAAAATGTTTAATTAGTCATGATTTACTGAAGTCTATCGTTTTTTCATTTCATTATTAAGTTATAATGCTTCAGATTAACCATGTCAGATGAACCTTGGGCATTTATTTCCTGTCTTTCCATCAGATCTTCCAGTTTCAAATTCAAAGCGGTATTTATGAAGTTCCACTGCAGGGGAAAAAAAAAAAGTATCCATTTGTGGTTATAAGGGCAACTGTATAATCAGAGTATTGGCAGATAAGCAATTGCAAAGAGCCCATTAAAACAGAGAAACTGATGGATATCACACACACACACACACACACACACACACAATCAGTTTCTCCTTCAGACTCATCTAGCTAAGCCCTTCAAAGTTATGTTCACTTACCAAACCAAAATGTTCTCTGCAGTTGGACTGATTTTTTTGTTTGTTTTTTTGATGTTACCATTTGAAGCCCCACCTCATCTTCCCAACAGAGACATTTGTGAATCAGCCCATCTCTGCCTCGGTTATCAATGCGGAAGATGGAGCATCCTGGAACCCATTTGTGATGTGGTGAATTGTGCTACATGAACATAGATTCCATCACGGGACTGTAATTATTTTTTCCCTTGAACCATTCACACAGTTTCAGCTATCCTCTGTATATGTCATTCCCTTCAAGTAGACCAGGGAGGATGGCCCAGAAAAGACCTCACTACATAGGAACACGTCACCTTTGATTGATTTCTCTCCTCGGTTCTATCACTACCCAGTGATCCATTTCTCACAGCCTATTTCCATTCAGCCTCCCTACTTCCATCCTTAGAACACAGCCCCTAAGCTGTAGTCTCTTCATCATGACCCTGCATCTCTAACAGACTAAAAGTACCACTTTTTCTTTTACCATCCTATTCAAAGTCTTCAGACGGTCACTGAAATACCATCTGAATCCTTGGGCAGATATTTAAAGCTATCTACAATCTGGGTATTACCCATCATCTCAGGTTTCTCTCCCAGTATTCCTAGTGGAAGATCAGGCGGTGAGAAAACCACCAGATTTAGATTCAAGATGCCTAAATCTGGATCCAAGCTTCTGATACTGCCACGGTGTTTCATTAAACTCTCTGAACTTCAACATATACATGCCAAAAGCTGGCAAGAGTGCTTAATGGGTCATGTGTGAACCCAGATGTGCCTTTTGATCCTGAAAATGAACTTCACTCTTTTGCATTACCTGTGTGGCTCTGTGGTCAGCTGCATGTGTCTCCATATTTATAGTATCTGCATAAGAGGGCTCATGATACCTATATCACACCATATCGCTAGCGGGTTAAATTAGGTAACATATGTGAAAGACTCAGGCTGGTGCTTGTTATGGAAATATTCTGAATAAAATTTATTTAAATTCAATGGGGTGACTGGGTGGCTCAGTTGCTTAAGTGTCTTCCTTCAGCTCAGGTCATAACCTCAGGGTCCTGGGATCGAGCCCTATGTTGGGCTCCCTCCTCCCTACTTGTACTCTCTCACTATCTCTGTCTCTCTATCTCAAATAAATAAATAAAATCTTTTTTAAAAACCTACTTAAATCTGATACTGAATTACTTGAATAAACTCATCCTCCAAGTCCAGGTTTTGAGACAAATTCAGAAAAGTCCTGTCACTCTCCACCTCTGGATTTCTGCTCCACTTTTTCTAAGACCACCCTCCTTCCTTCTGTGCTCAGGGAAATTTCACTCATCCTTCAGGACCAGATCAAAATATATTCACTCGATTCAGATCATTCCCTGAGTTCTTGAAGAGTCAACTCCACTATTATTCAGAATGGCAGCAAAACCCTACTGGGCTTGAAATCCTCAGGCCGAATGGCAATCTTGGGATCAGAGAAACCAACATTCTCACATTCCAGGTGAGGAAGCCAAACACCAGGAAGCTAATAAGAGTAACCCAAGCCTAGAAAATGAGGAAGAGTTTGAGACTTAAACTTGACTCTCTGATCTCTCCCATCAGAGCTCCCCTTTTTCTCCTGCTTCTCAGCTTATAATATAAGGGTTTTTCAAGAGTCCAGGACCAGACGGATTCTCTGGGGAATTCTACCAAACATTCAAAGAAGAAATAACATCTATTCTCCTGAAGCTCTTTCAAAAAATAGAAACGGAAGGAAAACGTCCAGACTCTTTCTATGAAGCCAGCGTTACTCTAATCCCCAAACGAGACAAAGACCCCATCAAAAAGGAGAACTTCAGACCAATATCGCTGTTGAATATGGATGCCAAGAATCTCAACAAGATCCTTGCCAACGGGATCCAACAATACATTAAAACCCACCCATGACCAGGTGGGTTTTATCCCAGAGATGCAAGGGTGGTTCAACACTCGCAAAACAATCAACGTGATAGAACAAATCAATAAGAGAAGAGAGAAGAACCACATGGTATTCTCAATTGATGCAGAAAAGGCATTTGACAAAATACAACATCCGTTCCTGATCAAAACTCTTCAAAGTATAGGGATGGAGGGAACATTTCTCAACCTCATAAAATCCATCTATGAAAAACCCACAGCGAATATCATTCTCAATGGGGAAAAACTGACAGCCTTTCCTCTGAGATCAGGAACAGGACAAGGATGACCACTCTCACCACTACTGTTCAACATAGTGTTAGAAGTCCTAGAAACAGCAATCAGACAACAGAAGGAAATAAAAGGTATCCAGCTTGGCAAAGAGGAAGTCAAGTTCTCTCTCTTTGCAGATGACATGATACTGTATGTGGAACCCCAAAGACTCTACCCCCAAACTACTAGAACTCATACAACAATTCAGTAATGTGGCAGGATACAAAATCAATGCACAGAAATCAGTTGCATTCTTATACACTAACAATGAAAAAATAGAAAGGGAAATCAGAGAATCGATTCTGTTTACTATATAGCACCAAAAACTCTAAGATACTTAAGGAATAAACCTAACCAAAGAAGTCAAGGGTCTGTACTTGAGGAACTACAGAACACTCATGAAAGAAATTGAAGAAGACACAAAAAGATGGAAGAGCATTCCATGCTCATGGATCAGAAGAATAAACATTGTCAAAATGTCTATACTGCCCAGAGCAATCTATACTTTCAATGCCATTCTGATCAAAATTCCACCAACATTCTTCAAAGCATTGGAACAAACAATCCTAAAATTTATATGGAACCAAAAAAGACCCCGAATCGCTAAGAAATTGCTGAAGAAGAAAAGCAAAGCTGGGGGCATCTCGTTACCTGACTTCAGGCTTTATTACAAAGCTGTGATTACCAAGACAGCATGGTACTGGCACAAAAACAGAGAAATAGACCAATGGAACAGAGTGGAGAGCCCAGATATGGACCTACAAATCTATGGGCAGATCATCTTCAACAAACCAGGAAAAAATATCCAGTGGAAAAAAGACTGTCTCTTCAATAAATGGTGCTGGGAAAATTGGACAGCTACATATAGAAGAATGAAATTAGACCATTCTCTTACACCACACACAAAGGCAAACTCAAAATGGATGAAAAACCTCAACATGAGGCAGGAATCCATCAAAATCCTGGAAAAGAACATAGGCAGTAACCTCTTTGACATTGGCCACAGCAACTTGTTTCAAGACACGTCTCCAAATGCAAAGGAGACAAAAAAGAAAATGAACTTCTGGGACTTCATCAAAATAAAAAGCTTCTGTACAGCAAAGGAAAGAGTCAACAAACAAAGAGGCAACCTACAGAGTGGGAGAAGATATTTGCAAATGACACTACAGACAAAGGGCTGGTATCCAAGATCTATAAAGAACTACTCAAACTCAACATCCAAAAAGAAGATGAACACATAAAAAAATGGGCAAGAGACATGAAGAGGCACTTCTCCATAGAAGATATACAAATGGCTAACAGACACATGAAAAAATGTTCAGCTTCACTAGCTTTCAGGGAAATTCAAATCAAAGCCATGCTGAGGTACCACCTTACACCAGTCAGAATGGCCAAAATTAACAAGTCAGGAAACAACAAGTGTCGGAGAGGCTGTGGAGAAAGGGTAACCCTCTTACACTGTTGGTGGGAATGCAAACTGGTGCAGCTGCTTTGGAAAACAGTGTGGAGATTCCTTAAAAAACTAAAAATAGAGCTACCCTATGACCCTGCAATCGCACTACTGGGCATTTGCCCCAAAGATACAGATGTAGTGAAAAGAAGGGCCATATGTACCCCAATGTTCATCGCAGCAATGGCCACAATCGCCAAACTGTGGAAAGAGCCAAGGTGCCCATCAACAGATGAATGGATAAAGAAGATGTGGTACAAATATACAATGAAATACTATGCCTCCATCAGAAAGGATGAATATACAACTTTTGTAGCAACATGGACTGGATTGGAAGAGATTATGCTGAGTGAAATAAGCCAAGTAGAGAAAGTCAAGTATCACATGGTTTCACTTACTTGCGGTGCATAAGGGGTAACCTAGAGGACAGTAGGAGAAGGAAAGTAAATGGGAAGTAGGGTAATCCAGGGAGATAAATGAAACAAGAGAGACTTTGGACACAGAAACAATCTGAAGGACTTGGAGGGAGGGGGGTGCGGGATGGGAGAGCCTGGTGGTGGGTACTGAGGGCACCTATTGCATAGAGCACTGGGTGTGGGGAATGGGCAATGAATCTTGGAACACTGGGGAAAAAATTAAGTAACAATAAAAAAAAGAAATATAAGGTTTTTTTTTAATTTCACTGTTTTTTTGGTATATATATATTATTTGGTATATATATATATATATATATATATATATTCACTATTCATTTGCAAATTTTTCATTTGCAAAACACTGAAACCCAGGGATGGTAACTAACACATAATGTGCTTGTATCGCTCATAGAGCCTAGCCCAGTGCTTCAAAAGGTTCAATAAATATTTTGAATAAATAGAGAAAGAAAGACAACTTTTCATGATTCAAGTTCCCACAAGCAGGTGTCCAAAAGCTCAAGGCATAATGACTTCATTCTGTTCTTGCAACATTTTCAGTGTTTCCAATGCACAAAATGAAGCATTACTTGCTCTCCACTGTGACCAGGCAATGTCTATGTGCTTTAAGTGGACCATAGTATTCAAAATTCATAGTGCTTGGAGGGAGTTACCTTAATTGTCAACAACATTTTAAAATTAAGAAAAAAAATCTGAGGATGTTAAAGTAAAGAAAGTTGTCATAAGTCACCCAGCTAGAGAGGACTGGCACCCAAACAAAATTTGTCCCAATCCACAGTCCTGCTGCTTAACCGGCACGGTGAACCAATCAATCTCTGAAGCCATCTTTGTAGCCCTGCTTAGATTCAAAAAGCCCCACATTATACTTGTGTCCATTGTTATCATCTGGGAAAAGAATATACATTAAACAGCATAAATCATCTTGTCCTACCAACGTTCTCAAGTTAAATTTTCAAATTTGGTACTGAAAGCTGGTTTGGTATTGACTCGGTCATATTAGCCATTTTGACCTGCCCACCACTACTCATGCCCAACCTGGCTATCATGAAGGCATGCAACACACAGCTTTTGCTATAATGTCTCCAAAACTTGCTTTTACAATTCTCTTCAGCTAATTTAGTACAGTTATTCTGTTATTCCTTCTTTGCTCATCCTTCTTACGCTGGACTTCATTTGTGTGGGTGTGTCTTTATCCTCCATTCATTTAACCAGTTAACCTCATTAAGTCAAGCAAGTGCTATCCACAGATACGGTCTTGTCCTAAAGGGCAAGTCAGGTAAAGGGAAGTAAGCATGGAAGCCAAATGGCACGGTGAATGGCTGGGTACATGTAAGAGGCACCCCTGCAGAGCAGAGGAAGGGCACACAAAGTGGGCAGTGGTCACCTCAAGTGCCTACTGCAAGAGAGGTCAGGGGAAATTTCTTGGAGATTGGATCACTTGAGTTGAGTGTTGAAAGGGAGGCAGAACTCTCCCACCTTGACAATAAAGCAATCATAAAAATGATCTCCTTAAGAAACTTTCTTTATCAAATTTGATCCCTACTGCCATACAACTGCAACATCCCACCTGAGGGCCTTATTATCTGGACCCTGTAGAGTTTTAGTTCCTTAGAGGTAAATCTCTGCAGGATGAGTCCAAGAAGCAGAACATTCACTGGAATAAAACACAAATGCCTAGAATTCCAGTGATGTGTTGGCCTCTTCTGTTTACTTTCTATGTATCTGTTCCTTTATTTTTTGGATAAATTAAAATATTGGATAACCTATGAAGATATAATTCGATGGATATCTCTCATTGCATTGAACAAATAATCTCTCATTTATACAAATCAGGGAATTGGGGCTTGAAATAAGATATTTACATCTGGAAGAAATCTTGCAGAGAAGTGGGTTAAGCATCGATGAGACAAATGAGTTCTGGGACAGAATGGGGACAGGGGAGGTGCCTGACTTAGGATCCCTGATCCCCATCAGAGAATCAGCTAGAACACTGAAATTCAATACTTTGCCACTATAATGAGTAGTTCTAATTATACTTTGGCTTTCTACTGCTCAGCATACCCTATATATAGGACACATTTTTTTTTCACACATACATTTTCTCCCTTGATTTCCATGATAAATCTATCTCCAGTACCAGTATCTTCTGACACTCCCATTATATAGGCACACACACACACACACACACACACGCGCGCGCGCGCGAAGCTTAAGATAGGTTAAATAATTTACTCAAGATCATGTCACTAATAAGCAGCAACAGCACCTGAGCAATGGTTGCCAGAGTATTATTGCTACTTTTCTTTCCATTTGTACAGGCAGCTTCTCATGTCTACTTGCCACCAGAAGCAAGGACAGGATTCAGTCCAGCAAAGCCTTATTGAAATGTTCTGAGACAGATAACTGCGCTCCATCATGGCAGAAGACGAAAAAGCTAGGAAAGAGAGCTTGCTTCCTGCCCTCCTGAAGCTTACTATCTTTCAGGAAGCTTTGCAAACAAAGAGGTTAAGTTTCCCTGGGAGAAGCTGCAAGGCTACAGTGGTCTTTCAGTGGTAATAACAAGTTTCCACATGAAACAAAAGAAGTATTACAAATCTAATTCAATTAGATCAAAAATTTAAAGCTGCAAGGCTACAATAGTCCTTCAGTGTTAAGACCAAGAGTTTTTTCATAAAACAAAAAAGTATTACACATCTAAATCAATTAGTCCAAAAATTTCAGACCATTAGCTGCAAAACCTGAGGCTGTTGCACTCTCAAGAGAACAATTTGGCAGTGAGATACCACCCACTATGAACCAAGATAATTATCCATTTCCCTGGACTGGGAAAAAAGTACCAGTGGGCGCCAAAACTTATGAAGCAACTCTCATCAAGGGTATCTGAGCTTTTGCATGCCTATATTCTACCCCAGGGATTTCTATCACAAACATCAAGGCATGGAAGAAATTCTCACTCACTACGCCAACTAGCAAAATCAAGAATTGAAGCCATGACTCTGTTTAGGGCTAGGTTCTTTCTTCCTTCTCTTTCTCCTGTCAGCTCATTCATCTCATGACAACAGGTCAACATTCAGAGGCCGGGAAGGATCATGAAGTTGACCACCAAAGGATACTGTCTCTGCAGTTATTTTGGACTCTTGATTCATTAGCAAACAGAGAACTCAGTTTCCAAAATTCAACAGAAACCAGGACTGTATAAATAGTAAATTATGACAAAGTGGTTATGAAAATTTATATTTTTATCCCTTTGGTGTATTTTTAGAAAATCAAGATTAAGTTATAAAACCTAGCTTTTCTAATATTGATTAGATATGGTACAATACCTGGATAGTAACTTATTAAATATTGGACCAGTCTCTCTGACGTTAAAGATGGCAGAGCTGTCAGATTGAAAACTTACTGATTGGTTTTCATTTGTCTTGAATCAAAATACCCTTCATCTAGTCTTTAAAAAGAAACAGCTAATTTAGGACAGGAACCAGATCATCTGTTCAGGGGATGGAAAGTATTTCTTAAATAATCCGTGGCAAAAATTTACCCTACTTTTGTGATATGAAAATGCCTTGTTGCTTTTCTTGGCTTGTAAGTAGATTCATCTACTTGCCTGTTTTGGTTCCTTGATATTCAGAAGTAGGAAAACCTTCTAAAATTTGAATCATACTTCAGATCCCTCCCGAGTAGTTAAGTGCACACCCACACACACAACTTTTCCCATAAACACCACATGCCTAAGCACACATTAAAATTAGATTTTTTCCTACCAAGAGAGCGGGGGTGTAGAATATGCATCACCAGAAAGAAGCACTCCTTTCTTCAAGATGTAGTATAACAAGGGTTTCTTCAGTAGTTGGGAGAAATATACTCAGGCTCCCCTAACTGCAGAATTTGTCTTTCTTCATTAATAACTCCCTATTCTTCACTTCTTGTGAAATCTAAATCTTCCATTTTTGTTGAAAAATGTGAATCCTAAATTTTAAGTTGATGTTTGAATCCAACACTTATTAAGGATTTGGCCCTTTTTTTTTCTATCTAGTGCTAGTTGGCTTTTATATTGGTTGATTTTTGTTCATTTTCTTTAATGCCTATGTGTGGGGTCTTGGGTTGGACTGGATACACTGTTAAGTTAGTGAACTGAGTTTCTTTTGTTCTATAATTATACAGTAAATAAGTCACAGAGCTGAGAAGTACAGCATGGGGAATATAGTCAATAATACTGTGATAACTTTGTATGGTAACAGATGGTGATGGCACTTACCATGGTGAGCACTATGCAATGTATAGAATTGTCAAATCACTGCCATGGCATTATACACTTGAAACTCATATGACACTGTACATCAGCTATACTTAAGAAAATCCCTTTCCTCTCTACAAATCAGAATTCTAAAATTATCAAGCATACTGTGTTTCTATTTCTTTAAATATATGTTTATAAATATTTAAATAGTCTTACAGTGAATACAGGTCCTCTTTTTGGTATTTTCTATGTTCACTTCTGAAAAGACCCAAAGTTTCAGGTCCTAAAGCAGTAATGGAATATTGGCTATTCCATTACTATTGAAGTTATACTATTGAAGATGATCTTCAATATCTTCAATATCCTCACTGTTCTTTTAACAACAAGACAATCTAATTGCTTCTGCTAAAGAGAGATGGTATGTAAAAGGCCATTATGAAATGATAAAACTGGGAGGGAATGTTTCAAGGGTTTTCCCCATGATAAAGATTAGTTAGGGAAGCCCATATTAGGTTGCAGGGTGGAAAGTAGAACTTTCTATGGAATCTTCCCTAGGCCCTAAGGCAGATGCTTCTTATCAGCAAATCATTTTACTGTTAGATTTGTGAGGCCTGTTAACAGTTTTGGGAATTTCTATGTGAGGAGCAGCCAGTACTCAAGTTGAAGTCCATTCAGCTACATCTGCCAAAGCCATTCTCTACACTTACTGCCAAATCCCACCTGTGAGTAAGCAACCTTCATATCTGCGGAACTGGGATAATGTGCAACTGCTTTAACAAACAACAACAAAAACAACTTGGCTTAGGTTTAAATAATTTATTAATTATTAATTATTAATTAAAAATATTTTTTCAATATAAGGCATTTGCCTTAAAATGGATTTAACTTAATGTTCTGTAAGTGATCACTTACTCAAGTCTGAGAAGAATGGGTCAGGGAGAGTAATCAAGGAGATGGAGATTTACCTTAATGGTTTAATTGCTAACTTGCAAACAATTTTAGAAAATAATAGGCCTGCAACCAGGAGGCCAGGACTACCTCATCATCATCATCACCAACTCTGACATTTCTATGGCACTTTATACTTTTCAAAGGATTTTTGCATATATTATCTCATTATGTGTTCCATGTTCTTACTTAGGGCCTAGGGAAGATTCCATAGAAAGTTCTACTAACCAGTTATGAGTATACAATAAATGTAAGCTTTTGAAAGAAAGAAAAAAAGAAAGAAAGAAGAAAAGGAGGTAGAAGGAAGGAAGGAAGGAAGGAAGGAAGGAAGGAGGAAAAGAAGGAAAGAAGGAAGGAAGGAAGGAGGGAAGGAAGGAAGGAAGGAAGGAAGGAAGGAAGGAAGGAAGGAAGGAAAGAACAAAGGAAGGAAGGAAGGAAAGAAAGAAGGAAGGAAGTAGGTACAGAAATTTTCTACCTGGCCCATGAAACCAAAATTAGCTCAATATATATATTTTCCATACTATAGACATTAAATATGAAGTTGTAACCATTATTGATGGATGAATCTCTTGACTCAGAGCATACTCATTCATTCAACAACCACTTATTAAGCATCAGCCACATGCCAGGCATCAGTGTGGGTGTTCAACAGTGCGAGGCTGCTGTCTCTGAGAGTTCTGCTGTCTAGTGTGGGGGAGACATAGGAAGATTGTTAGTAAAGAGGATCAGTGAAGAAGGTCCAGATCATAATGGGCATTGCGTGTTGGGTTCAGAAGATCTTGAGTCAGTAGGAACCCCTGAACAAATCTCAACAGCAGGGAATGTAGTCAGAATCATCTTTAGTCAAGTCACTTCATTTCCAGTGTGAATATTGGATTTCCAGATACCCAGGCTAGAGACAGGAGCTCTGTAGAAAGTGATGGCAGGCACTGAGCAGGAATGAGCTGTGACGTAAGGTAAGGGCAATGAAGATGAGAGGGAGAGACATATTTGGGAAGAAATAAAAGAGAAGACTCAATTGGTAGGGTCAGAGATCTTTCAGAGAGAGTACAAGAGCTGGGACTGAGATAGTGTCTAGGCTTCACACACGGGCAGTTGGAAGATGTCATCTATCATCCTAGTAAAATAAAGAAGGATGTTTGGGGAGAAGATGACAACTTCAAATTTGAACATGAGTAGAGACATCTACTTATGTGCATAGATAATATGATTGTCCTCAGCAGAACATTCTAGGCAGTGACATGGATGAAATGTTATCAGTATGATTTAGGGCTGCTGAAGCCAAGGGTGCGTATGAGCTCATTCAGGTATCCTATCTAGCATATACTATGGGTATAGTGATGAAGTATCTAGGGGCAGTCTCACATAGCCAAGAGTTCATGTTTACAGGTCTCCTCTGATGTTGGTATGTTGCAAAACTGCAAGCAATTATTTGACATTTCTGAGCCTCAGTTTCACTCTCTGGTAGGAAGTATAACAATATCGTATACTCACAGGGTTCCAAGTGAAATAAATAAACTAATCCATATAACATATCAGCACATAGTGACTTGGTTGATGGATAGTAATCAATTGTTATTAACATCCTTGTTACTGTTATTATTATAATGAAGTGATCAGAGAACAATGAGTAGAGTTTATGAGACATCGATGTTTGAAGCCCAAGTAATGACCACACGTTGAAGCTCAATATCAACCTAGATTTTATTAAATGCAAAGTAGATAGAATATATAATCAATCCTGTTGGGGCAATCATTAATAGTAAATTAGGTAACATACATACCTGAATATTAAATTAAATATTAACATATAGAGTGTAGAACTCAGAATGAACATTCAAAATTATTAGGTCCTCTTCTTTCCAATAGCTGAGCTCCAAGCATTGATCAAAACCAACACTGTGTGTGAAAGCATGTTGTAATCTGGCAATACATGGGCAAGTTTCTCTGGGCTGAAGATAGAGGAGCAATGTTTGGCAGATGTAAACTTTCTTTGGTTTAAAATTTCCCAGAGGTGTGAATTCCCTTCTGCCAGGGGGAGTTAATTCAGCCACCCTCTTTCTGCCAATAGACAGTTGTTCTTGCACAAAAAGGAAAACTTCTTTATTCTCTCCTTTTGGAAATGGCCAGAGTAGCCCCAAAGAATGCAAGATTATAAATCTGGCACCAGGAGGTATTGGCAAGACTCGATTAAATATGCCACTATTTGTCTCAACAAATGTTACCAGGTAAGTGGCAAAGGAGTTTGGCACACCTGTGCCAAGGGATTGCAGAAGAAGCAGCTGTCTTATTGAATATGTTGACTAAGAGGAAGCAGGGCTCTATCATGGGAAATAGATTGTTTGTGGAATAATAAAAGGTGTTTTTGTTGCTAAAGCAATTATAGAAAACCTATTCCTTAAGAGAAATCATCAACTTTCTTTTCAAAAAATGCCAGAAAGTTAGAGAAAGTGGAATAAAATGAAGACAACAGGAAGAAGAGAATGCATTTCAAAAGCAAGCAGTTGTTCACTTAGAAATCAAAATTCCTCTACAATGTCCAGAGTAGAGTGATCTAATGGGCACACCTCAAAAATAACAATCAGTGAACTATCTCACTGCTTCATGATCTGCATTTCTTTTTTTTTTTTTAAGATTTTATTTATTTGACAGAGAGAAACACAGCTAGAGAGGGAACACAAGCAGGGGGAGTGAAAGAGGGAGAAGCAAGCTTCTCGCCGAGCAGGGAGCCCGATGTGGGGCTTGATCCCCGGTCTCCGGGATCATGACCTGAGCCGAAGGCAGTCACTTAACAAACTGAGCCACCCAGGTGCCCCCATGATCTGCATTTCTAATGAGCTGGCCCTGAAGACTTAGAGGTTTTAGATTTTTTTTTTTTTAATCGGAAAGAACGTTCATTCAAAAAAATGCCCACGTGACAGACACATATTGTGTGGCAAGTGTTTTGACCACAGACGTGACCACAGGTTACAAAGAAAAGGGTGTGTTTGCCTTCAAGGATCACCACCTACCAGAAGAAACAGACATACAAAGTCCTTAATTAGATAAAATTTCATTAAACATGCATGTATACTTACGTGGTTTATCTCAGTGCTTTCCTCCTGGACCATAAAGATCAGACTCCCAACAAAAGTGTATCTGATTAAGTCTTCAGCAAATGTTTCATGTCCTCCTGTGTGGAATGTATTATAAGAGGCCTCAGCAATTCCTTTTCTTTATCATAAGGATTAGCAAACATTTTCTGCAAAAAGGCGAGAGAGTGCATATTCTAGGATTTGGGGGCCAGATGGTTCCTTTTGCCAGTAGTCAACTCCGAAGTGAATGCAGCCAGAGATGATATGTATAAACTTAGGGGTGTGTCTATATTCCCACAGTGTTTTATTTACAAAAATAAATAGCAGTCCAGATTTGGCACATAGGCCATGGTCTGTGGACCTTGCTATGCTTAGGTATTGTCCTGAGGCTTTCTGGACTAAGAGGTATCTCATCCAGATCCCCTACTTATGGGCTTTGGTTGGGGAGGGGGAAGAAGGTGAGGAGGAAATTGCCCATATTGCTTTCCTCTCTTTGGCTATTTTGGTGCATACGACATTCATATTGGCATTAACATCACCACTGGATCTAATGTAGTACATCATACATACATCATACAACATAAGAAGGTCTGTTAGATGGTTAAAAAAATAATTAATCTGTTGGAAACTTTTCTACAGAATAACCTGGTAAGAGGTTAAATTAATCTGTTGGAAACTTTTCTTTTCTTTTTTAAGATTTTATTTATTTGACAGAGATAAATACAGCTAGAGAGGGAACACAAGCAGGCGGAGTGAGAGAAGGAGAAGCAGGCTTCCCACCGAGCAGGAAGTCGGTTGTGGGGCTCAATCACAGGATTCCAGGATCATGACCTGAGTCGCTTAACCAGCTGAGCCACCCAGGCACCACCTGTTGGAAACTTTTCTACAGAATAACCTGGTAAGAGAAAAGAAGCAAGCCAATCAAGCAAACAAAAACAAAAACAAAAAGGAAGCCAAAGGAAGAGCAGAAAGAAAGAAAACTGAAGAAATACCTTCGATGAAAATCATTCTTACTGTTGATAGGTCATATCCATGGCCACTGATAAGACACGATAGTGGGGGAAATTTTTCTTGGAAAATGAGGTCTCGGAGCTTTGGGATAAGCCTTGCTGCTTAAAGATCCTTGGATATGCTTCCCTATCTTGGTTCTTGTGCATAGTGCTCAATGAACATAGGGGTGCATGTATCTTTTTGAATTAGTGTTTTTTCATTTTCTTTAGGTAAATACCCAGAAGTGGGATTTCTGGGTCATGTGATATTTCTATTTTTAATATTTTGAGGAACCATCATACTGTTTTTCACAGTGGCTGCACCAGTTTGCATGTTCATCAACAGTGCACAAGGGTTCCTTTTTCTTTATGTACTTGCCAATACTTGTTATTTATCATTTGATTCTAGTCATTTTGACAAGTGTAAGGTGATATCTCATTGCAGCTTTGATTTGTATTTCCCCGATGATGAATGATGTTGAGCATCCTTTCATGTGTCTGTTGGGCGTCTGTATGTTTTTTTGGAAAAATGTCTATGCAAGTCTCTACCTGGTTTTAAATCAGATTATTTGTTGAAGCGATCCAAATGTCCATTCATAGATGAATTAAATGCCATAGATATGGTATTCAAACACAATGGAATACTACTCAGCCATAAAAAGAATCCTATCTTGCCATTGCAACAACATGGGGGACCTAGTGGGTATTGTGCTAAGCGTGATAAATCAGAAGAAGACAAATACCATACAATTTCACTCTGATGTGGAATTTAAGAAATAAAACAAAGAAAGAGAGAGACGACACAAAAAACACACTTAAATACAGATAGCAAATTGATGCTTCCCAGAAGGGAGGAGGGGAGAGGGGTGGATGACAGACATGAAGGGGATAGAGTACATCTATCATCATGAGCACTGAGTAATATCTAGAATTGTTGAATCACTCTCTTGCATATCTGAAACTGATAGAATACCTAAAATAATTAAATAATTTGCAATTAATTTTAAAAATTCCTTGGATAGAGAGAGACCAACAAGGATGCATCCCCCACTTTAAAAATGTATCTTTCATTGCTCTATATTCCTGCAAGTCAGAAGCAGAGCACAGTTACTGCATATTGTAGACCATGGCACACCCAGTTAAAGGTTCCTCATGGCAAGAAGGGGGAAAGCCTGGTGATTTAGCCACAGAAGTCAGGAGAGCAAGCTTGGACTGATACTTTGACAAGAAGTGGCAGGTATGAATCGCAGGGCAATGCCAACGCAAACATCGAGACTTATAAAGACAACAGAAGAACTGTGCTATCCCGGGAAAGTTCATTCAGTAGAATGAAGTTCATTCATTCAAAGGAAGTTCATACGTGATAAGAAAGACAACCCTTCCATCAGCACAGTCAGGGTAGTGGTTTGGCTCAAAATAGAAACACATTTTTACATGTTTTATTAGAATTAAGTCATACTTCCTCTTCCTCTTTAACTTCACTCTCCTCTTTGCTCTTTACAGGGCAGAAAGAGCTGAATTCTACACGGAAACTCACATCAAAAGTATCAGATTAAATGGCCTCCTTGGAAGGAGGAACAAAGGAAGCAAAGGAAGCAAAGGAACACAGTTGCATTTAACACACACACACACACACACACACACACACACACACACCCATCCTAGACACCAGAAGACAGGCTTCCATGTTACTCAAACTCCTCTAGAATCTGGTCCTTGGTTTTCAAAGTGCCAGGAGAAATGTGGGAGTCCAGGAACCCAGAATGTCTACTAAAAAGAACATACCTTGAACTATCCTAGTAAATCGACCCCCTGCCTCCCCCATCAACCTCACTGGCTCTCTGACTCCATCGTATTTTATTAATATGTCTCCCACACGTGGACAACCCTACTCCCCTCAGAGTGAGAAGTATTGACCGCATGACATATATTTCTCCACAAATATTTCATTCACGTCTCAGATACTTACCAGGTGTGGTTCTTCATCAAATTGATTGCTAATTGTGGTAAAGACTTGGGGTAGGGGCTGTAGGGAGGCCTCCAAAAGAACCAAGTCACTGGAAAATCAATTTCCACAGCTGCAACTTGGAAAAAGCTCTCCAGTGAATAAACATTCAGCTCCATTGTATTCAAGGTGAGCATTCTTTTCGTGCAGAATATCTTATTGTGAGTTTCTTTGGACTTCAAGGATAGAGCCTCTTAACTTTGAGAATTTGCACACACTTTCATCTTTCCAGCCTAATGAAAAACCAAAACCAAACGGCGACTCCATTTTGCTAGGTGTGCGATTCTAGGTGTTTCTCATCCTATCCCATCCCCCCGAGCCCAACTCCCAGGGCTACAAAATGAATGCATGAAGATCCTTTTTTGGGTATGTCCGGTACCTCTTTATTTTTATCTTATTTTGAAAAAGATTGCAAGGAAAATTGTGTCTTTCATTTTCAAATAATTCTAGAAGGTTTCTGTGCATACCTCCAATGGGAGCAAATCATGGCCTGTTAACAACAAGAAAACCAGTGATCTGGGGATATTTAATGCTGCATGGGCCCTGGAAGAAGGAGGACTTTTTCATTTCGCATACTTTGTCGCCGCCATGGAGCTGGCTGACATAATGGACTTTTACAAGGAGCTCTGAAGCAATTGGCAATTAAGTGGTTTGAAGGGGTGCTTCTGGGCTGCCGTGAAAGGCTTCAGGTGTGAAACGCTTGTTTTCAAGAGCACTGAACAAAATGTATGGTTGCTTTCAGCGCCCCCCTTGTCCTTCCCGAGGAAGGGGGAGAGCCGGGGGAAGCAAGGACACTCAAGAGCAATTTGTATTCAGCATCTGAATGCTGGACGCTTTCTTCCCCCCACAATCCTTGTGCGGCTGGTGAGGGGGGCGGATTGAGATGGCACAAACAGCTCTCGGCACAATGGTGGATCAAGAGAGAGGCAGGGAAAATGAGGCCGGGGAGAATGGCTGCCTGAATGAAGGGAAGACGGCTTGATTGTTAATTGTGGGTAAATGTGTTGCAAGAGTGAAAAGGGTTCATGGGCTACTTTAAAGCTATACCCAAGCAATAAGTACAGAGAGTGGGGAAATAAGGAGATGGTCTTGACCCTTTTAAGGACTATAGTAGTACATCTGGCCCACTTGAGAAAGTAAATTGAGAACTGTTCAAAACGGTAGGTAAATGCATATGTGTGTTCGAATCCCATTGCCCACAAGGAAAAAAAAAATCTGGCATTCCAATTCACATGCAATGTGCACTTTCAAGTATACCCTATTCTTTTTGAGTATTAGTCAATAGGACAAAGATATTATGCAATAAGGATGCTGTCAAATAGATAAATATTTAAAATATGACTTTTCCTCAAGAATACAGCCTTCTGTTCTGGGATAAAATATATTTGCACAGGAGCTAGCACGAGGGTAAAAGAAACTTCAAACAGTCTTCATGAAGGATATTGTTCCCTTAGTTCTGTTTCATGTCACTTTTCCTAGTCTGACCTTTACTTCCAACATATTGATTTTTTCCTAACCCAGCCTTGCTTTGCAGAAAAAAGGGGTATTGAGTCTTTGAGCTGCTTACATATCACTATTGTACATGCATCCTTAAAGGTGAAGGAGCCCCTTTCAGCAGATGACTGGCTGACTGACAATGTGATTAGGATTGTCTGAGTACTTTTCATTTGAAATGTAGGAGGCCACATGTATCAATCTGGGGAAAGAGACTGGAGCGGACTCAAATCAAGTCATCTTTTAAAACTTTGTCCATGTAGCCTGGAACTCTCTAATTTTCTGATGGTTCCTTTCTTTGCACGTACACATTTTATCCAAAACAGAATTGATATCAAAGATCTCTGGGCTAGACCCTATTTTTTTCCCCAACGTTCTGGTTTCCATTGGGGACATTTGTAAAATATAATAATCTAACCCACATGCCGTGCTAATGAGGCTGAATTTTTTACTCATCCCATTGCACCATAAAATCAAAATATAAAAGGACATAAGCAATTAAATATCGCTTCTCCCCCCTCACCTCACCCCAACATCATTTGAGATGTTACAGAATTTTGAAAATTACTCAGCAGCTGCTACCCGCTCCTTTTCGTGGCCAGATAAGAGCCATGAGAAGAAGGAAATGACTCTCTTTCCTCTGTCCTATTCTATTCCAGAATGGTGTTATGACCGTGTCAGGACCGGGGTCACTTTGTACACTGAACGGATTATAAATGGTGCCTTTAGGGTCGGGCAATAAGCATTTTTATCTGGGAGGCCTTGGAAAAAAACCCAAGTCAAAAGTTCAGCACAGTGTGCCTTCATCCCATGTATCATCTCTAGGAAATCAGATGAATTGCATGTTTGTATCTAAGTTGTCAAATACATCCTGCAGTCTATTTCTGCTGCTGTGGCATGGTCTGGTCCAGTGTCAGAGAAGAAGAGAAAGCTAAACCCCTTCACACCAATTCCAGACTCGAGCACAGAAAATGGTTCTTTCGAACGAAAATCTGTTAGCACCCCCCTACACGGCCAGTCCAATCACTTGTGAGATGGTGAAGGTCTTATTTATCTCCAGCTCCCCCACCTCCAAAAATCCATGATGAGGACTAAAACACAAACTTGACTTTGATGGTCCTTTCACAGTAGAGAATGAAGCAGACTTCTCCATTTTCTCTTGAGCACCTACGGTATCAATGCATCAATGTTCTGAAAGGACTGATCTATTAGCCAGATGTTTCCTGGGACCTAATTTCCTCACTTCTCCAAATGTTACACAAAATCTCTAGAAGCAGCATGTCTTCAGCCTCAATCCTATGACCAATTTCTTTGCCCATGAGTTGGTCTCATAGCAACTGAGTTAGCATTAGCTTTTCTTCAAGGACATAAAGTGCATGCTATATGCTGAGGTTAGAGCGGCATCCCTCTGTAATCAAAAGTCTCCATGGTCACTGAGCTAAACACACAATCACCATTCTCAGAACTCCCCAGTCTACTCCAAAGCAAAAGTTGGAAGAGCAGGTTCAGTTGTGGCTCTCTCAGCGGTTGGTCTTGAGCAATCATTTCTACCCTTTAAGCTTCAGCATTCTCCTCTATAAAATGGAAACAGAACCTGACCCATAAAAATAATAAAGATAAAATGAGATAATCCACTTACATGACAGTGTCCCACACATGCTAAGAGCTCAAGAAATGTTACCTGTCAATATTATTATTATATCAAGCTATTAATATCTGTGTGGCAGCCCCTTCCTGTCATCAGAAACAAAGAGCTGAAACTCTTCAACAATCTCTCCTACTCAGGCAGCATGAAATCTCTTGATGCCTTGAGTCATCAGAGACCCCACCCTCACATAAATCCTGGCCAAGTTCAAAAGGCAGCGCTGTCTTCCATCTTTCACAAAGCTGATAAATCAGGCTCTACTGCTGGCATAGATCAGATTTTCCAAGGGGTGTCATCACTATTGCTCGTCCACAATGGTTAGGACCTTGTGCCTCCTTTCAGTCTTTTTGGCCACAGAAATGCTTAAGAAATTGAGAAACATCTTCACATTCCAAGGTCATCAGCTGTAGAGACAGACACCTTACAATAACAAAAATGCTCTGTCATTTCGTATGCAATGTACTTTATATTTCGGTCCTGCTATGCCTTTTCTGTAAATACCTCGTAAGGAAGATGAATAACTCCTTATATTATTTCACCCCACTCTCAATCACCTCTACTCTAGCAGGAAAATGTAAACTTTCCCACATATACCATGTATAGTTGTTTGGTCTGTTTCTCAAATGGACGATTTCTCAATTCATCATTTTGTTGTTGTTGTTGTTGTTGTTGTTGTTGTTGTAGAAATTAATTCTTAATTTTCTCTTCCCTAAGACATCTCAAAAAGTGTTTCTTAAAGTGTGCTGAGCAAGACTGGTCTCAATAGCTGATGCAAGGGATTAAAAAAATGTATTCCATTGTCTGATAAATTGGGAAAATAGGGCTTAAACAACATTCGTAGATTCTTCTCCTTAAATGACTCTCAGTCCTCAATTTCTATTCTGACATGTGTTCTACTGGTATATACTACATATAACTTCCCAAAGTTATTTTAGCATGGAGTACTTTGTTTTCCTCACTGTCTCAAGGTCTAGTGTTTGTTAAACATGCTTTGGAAAATTCTATTTTAATATCATCCAATACCATGGCATGCGCCTCATTCAGCCTTTCTCCTCCTTCTTGTTTCTTCCAAGAAATGTCCACTCCTTCTGCATCCCAAGAAGGGGGATTACTTCTTCTATTACTCTTTAAATCTTCCATGCAATTCTATTTGTGATCTATGACAACATGACTTCTTAATAAGAAAGTCTGAACATCTCTAACACAACACCTGTCTCACCAATGCTACCTTTTGATCAGACGATACAATTTACTTTAATGACTTTTATTAAAAATCATTGATCATTTTACCAAAATCATTTTATTGATCAATATATTGCAGGTTTCCTCTGGGAGAAAATACTTCTAATTATACTAAAGCATTTTTTCCTATCACCTAGAGAGCCACTTTCTCATCATTTGAGAATCAATTTGAAATCTGGAAAAAAATGTGAAAATGTAAAAATCATGAACATCCCAGGCAATACTGGATGTTAAAAAGCCTCTAATAGGTTTCCTCTGAATGGATTTGAACTCCATGAGTTCCTGTGATTGTGTGCAAAATCATGTGTGTGCGTGTGTGCACACATGCATTTACCTTGTTCTTTTTCCTGGTAGTGGGTCCACATCTTCCAATAGATTCCTAAAAACATCCATGACACCAAGAGTTAAATCACCTAATTCAAAGCTCTTATTTAACAGAGGAAGATAATTAAGTCCCCAAATAGCTTATCTGAGGACATAACAAGTGAGTTTTAGAAGTAGAATCTAAATCTATATTCTTTCCTTTAATTCTTCCATATAGTAAGTCAGTGAACTCACAGAACACAGAAAAAGCAGTAATGTTGAGGGCACATAGAACCCACCTTGTTCCAAATGGGAAAGTTCAACCCACAAAAACTTCAACTCCAGATGAAACCAAGAAGTCACAAGGCTGACATTTGTCTTTTCCTCCTTTTAATTTGTCTTCTTTTTTTTTCTTTTTACTCTGCCCAAAGCTTTGGGCAGATAAATTTTAGTCTACTTGTGGTAAAGGATAGATCTTGTAAAAGCATCCTTAATGGTGCCTACTTGCCAACAAGCTATTGAAAGGCATGTTTCCCCTCATGGGATCTAAAAGGTAGGCCAGATGGTCTTGGAAAGCATTATAAGTGTTTTGAAGAGAAAAGGGAAATGGAATTTGCCTCAAACAAACCCAAACCAGTGAAGAAATTATGAAAGACATGCACTAACTATATGAGGGAAACAATCAAGTCCATTTTGGTCATGAGTATGACCTCGGCATGGTGTTTGACACACAAGTAGCTGTTCTATGGATAGTTGATGATGCCCATTTGCAGGGGAAATTTCTGTCTATTGACACTTTCTAAATCCAATCTCCTCCCCACACGTTCCAGTGAGGAGTCCTCTACTGAAGTCCTCACATTCCACAAGGATAGGAAAGATGTGTCTGAGGTAGCTTAAATACAGATCTTAAGTAAATTTTGGCTTTGTGACTTGTGGACAATTATAAAACACCAGTAAAAAGAATGCAAGAACTAAAAGCATTAGCTTCAATGAGCTTTCACTCATTCACTCCATTAGTCTGGAGCCCCTCATTTTAAACAAGATTTAAGGGAGTTTGCTGACATGATTTGAAACCTGATTAGCCAGCACTTGAAGCATGTAGCTGGAGAACCCTGAAGAAGAAAGGAAACTTACAGGGAAAACAAATAGGAAAGAATCTCATCCAAGGTGTTCTAGAACAAGGCCACAGAGCAGTCTGGAAAATCTACATGCCAGCATGTCTTCAGGTGGAATGAATGACACCTTCCTTGTTGGTCCTACTTTAGCCCCATTTTCTTAAATAATAATAATAAAAAAAGATTCGTTTATTTATTTGAGAGAGAGAGTGTGTGATTGGGGGAAGGAGCAGAGGAAGAGGAACAGAATCTCAAGCAGACTCCCTACTGAGTATAGAGGCCAACACAGGGCTCAATCTTATGACCCTGAGATCATGATCTGAGACAAAACCAAGAGTCTGACACTTAACTGACTGAGCCATCCAGGTGCCCCCATTTAGTGCCATTTATCCCCGTCTACCTCTTCATACTTTTTTTCTCTCCTTCACTCCCTCTCCAGCACTTTGCACATAATAAGATTTCAGTAAAAGATGGCAGACAGAAATGTTGGACCAGAAATAATAGAACCCAATGAAACTGAAGTCCCTGCATTTTGAGGGGTTTCTGTCAACCCAAAATAGAGATTCAAATCTTGAGATTATATAGACATAAATCCAATGAATTCACAGCTCTTCCAGATTCAGCCTTTTTCTGAGTCAAAATTAAAGAGAAAAAATGAATACTTTGTCTTTTTTTTTTCTTTTTCATGTGCCACCTTCCACTCTAGACCTTAATCCCCTCCAACTCACCCAAGGGAAAACAAAACTGTAAATCCATTCTGGAAATACTATTTGTTTAGGAAAATTGTTCAAAACATGAAGGCTAAAATATTGCCCTGTGTTTAAGCAGAATCTTTGTGTAGAGAATTCCTTCAACGATGTTAAAGCACTTCCCAGATAGTTTCCTTATTTCAATGGCACACCTGTTTTTCTATCATAATATAGCTCATATGTCTTTCACTTGTCTTTGTGTAGGTAATTACTAGTTTACAAATACGCCATAAAATATAATTACTGTAGATTTGCCAAAGAAGTTCCATAAGCTCTATGCAACAGTTTTTAAATTGCGTTATATACATGGAACAATGTTAGTTTTAAATAATTATTACTTGCTCCCAGTGGAACTCTGTCACAAAACTGGAAATGTTAGAAATTATGTAAAAAAAAACAAAAAAACAAAAAAAACAAACCTTTTCTGAATTTTCACTTCCAACCTTCGACCCAAAAGCTTTTTAATAGTGTTTCCTCATAGAAGTCTAGAACCAACATGGCCGAATTAGATAACAGAAATGCAGCTTGGGCATTGCCACTTAGTTGATGGGTCTTGGTGTCTGTGTCAAGTTTCCATTTATCCACTCTGTCAATGACATCTCGTTTCTCTCATTATTATCTTTGGAAGTTCTATGTCAATACCTACCTATCAGATCAAAGTAGACTGTTATTTATTACTATTTTAGCACACACAATACAACCCTTAATGTTTCTATGAAGCAGTTTCTTCACATATTAAATGGGCATTATAAGAATATCTGCTACATAGGGTTCCTAGGGGGGCTGCAGGAGGTAATTCAAATAAAGTGCTTAGCACAAAAGCACATACTCAATACCTGTACGCGATTTATATTATTAAAGTCCCATCATAGCTGACAATTTCAACACTTCCTCCACAGTATTCAGAATTCAGCAAAAGCGAGTTTCCCATTTTAATATTCATGTAAATAGAGTCTTCCATTTCCATTCTGAATAAGAGATTATGAAACGGAAAATCCATTCAAAGAAGAGTGCATTACCAGAACCAACATTTTTAAACACCAACTCAACTATCAAAGTACTTTCACACTCGAGTTTCAGTAAAAAGGAGGAAGATGCCACCACTCCCCCAGGCCTTTGAGCTCCCGCATTATGACTTTGAAGCCCAGTACAAAGGCTTGGCAGAGGGCGACCGCATATACCTTCACACGCGTGGCCACACAGGAACAGACACTTTACATATCACTTACTGCTGCATATTCTTATCCCTCAAGGCAGTTAAATGTGTCAGGGAATTCTTTTTTATTATCCTTTTATTTAAATGCATAATCAGAATAGTTACCAGGGAAGAGCTGGTGAGAGAGAAAAAAATAGTTCTAGAGAGTGGAGTCTTCTATTGATCTAAGAGCTGCTTCATAAGCTCTGAAAGTTTTATCCTCAGTGCAAAAGTGCCTGAGTCTATTATTTGCAAATTAATAAGCTGTAAAAAGCAATGCAGTGCTGAAAAAAAGGTAGTTGTACAGTTTCAAATCTAGAGTCCAATTCTGAGAATTTAAGTCAAGAAACTGAAGAGGTATAAAACCATTTCCAAAACTTTCTTCATATGTTGTCCTTGACCCGCTGCCCTTTCTCTGCACCCTACTCTCTGATCTGCAACCTAATGTCTCCCATTTCTATTCTTTCAATATCAACCTCTCCCCTAACCCCCCCCCCAAGATTCATATGTTCAATTAGCATTCCAAGAAGGAACTTGAAATGCATCAACTTATTTCTCCATTTACATTTCCTTACATAACCAAATACACCCAATCTTCAATGCTGGAAACCTCCTTTGTCTTAAAGGTGTCCACTTTTCTTCCCTATGTATTCTACACTGACTCTACCAATACTCACTCTCCCTAGCAACCTTTCAATCAAGTATGTCAGAAGACACCATTTTTTGAATCCTAGGAAAGTCCTTACATTATATCTATAGGCTTTTCTTCAACCTTTCTCCTGTTAGAATGAAGATGTAATGGCTGGAGTTGCAGCAACAAACTTGTGTTCATAAGCCAGTAAGCAGGAGAAGACCAGTATCCCTGCACTTACGCTTGTCTTGATATCATTTAGCCACTGAAACAATAACAAGGCTTCCATCTGTCTCTGGTCTTCTTATGGGACAAGTTGACTTCTATTTGTTTAAGTTTCCCATATCCTACATTTATGTTGTTATAGGTAATCTCAATTCTCCAACAACAACAACAAAAATTCTTTTTTTGCTGAATTACTTTAGAAAGGTCCTAACACAGTTTTCCTTCAGTTTTCTCTCTTCTCCTTCTATAGTTTTTCCAAAGTCATCCCACTTCACCCTACTAACTAAATGTTACAATGTCTCCTCCTGCCTTCATAAACTCTTTGGAACAACTCTCAGAAAAATGAGGACGATGGGGCACCTGGGTGGCTCAGTGGGTTAAAGCCTTTACCTTTAGCTCAGGTCATGATCTCAGGGTCCTGGGATCAAGCCCCACATTGGACTCTCTGCTCAGCAGGGAATCTGCTTCCCTCTATCTCTCTGCCTGTCTCTCTGCCTACCTGTGATCTATCTCTCTGTCAAATAAATAAATAAAATCTTAAAAAAGAAAAAGAAAAATGAGGATGAGAAATAAACAGAAAAATGTAGAAAAAGCTGGATTATAATATATATTTTCAAAAAGTGTTCAACCTCATTAGCAATTAGGAATTGCAATACAAACACTGAGATATCATATTTCTGCCCATCAGACGACCAGAAAAGTTAAAGGTCCATAATAGTCACTGTTTCTAGTGAGATAGGGAAGTAGACACTTGACCACGTAAGAAAGGATAGCCCAAGAGCCTAAAATTGGGCATTAATAGGTCATAGGCCATTGTTCCTGAGCCAATACAACATTCCAGTTCTGGTCATTGGAAACACTATATGGACTTCTTCCTTTCTTTTTATCCAATGATTTTTCAACTACCAACAGGGGACAGTGAAGACACATTGGATGGATAGCGGATGAAAGAAAAGAGAATGAGAGCTACTACAGAGGATACAGCTGGTGGATTCTGGCCAATAACTTTGGGAAAATATCTTGGAGTCTCCTGCTCTGAAAAACAAGACTCCTTTAGTTTTATATCATGGAGGGTTCATGTGGTCCTGTGATGGTAGAGGCAAGAGAAATAATTAACTCAGGAAGTAGGTATATTGAACCAACCAACAAAAGTACAGTATTTTAACAACTGGTGCAGCTATAGTGGCGGCTAATAGTTAAATACAGTCCTGGTTTCCTCACCTTTTTGAGATCTTTTATGTTCCTGCTCTTCAGAAGAAATTGAGTGAATAAGAGGATAAAAGGATCAAGCAAGCTAGTCAAGAGATAATGAAGTCAAACAAGGTAGAAAATAAGGAAAACTATATATTGATGTCAATTTTCAATCTTTGCCTCAACCCCTAGAGTTTTCTTAGGGAATATACCCTATGAACTTCCCTGTCTTCCCACAGGGTCCTTGTGCCCAACTGACCCAAGAGAAGCCAAACCCTAGGCCAACTTGAACTAATCACATTTGCTCCATCAAGAATTGAAGATAAGAACGGCACCTTGTGGCTCCTTCAGTTGAGCATCAGACTCTTGATTTCTGCTCAGGGTATGATCTCAGGGTCATGGAATGGAGCCCCACAGGGAGATCCTAGGCAATGGAGAATCTGCTTGGGATTCTTTCTCTCCCTCTCCTGCTTCCCCTCCCACCACTGATGCTCTCTCTGTGTCTCAAATAAATAAATAAAATCTTAAGAAAAAAAAAGAATTAAAGTTAAGAAACAGAGACTACATGAGTTGAGTAAAAGGGAGCATTTGCCACCAACAGCCAACCTTTCTACATGTCAGATCTTTATAAGAAATCATCTCATTTGAACCTAGGAATTAGGTACTACTACCATCTCCCATTTACAAGAAAGCTAAGTGAACCCTATACCAGTTACATAACTTTGGTCACAGCCACATAACTGCTAAGTGGCATAAGCAAGATGAACACAGGCAGGGTGCCTCTAGAGCCTATGCTTTTAACTGCTAAGCCAGACTGGACAGAAGAGGTGCTTGAGATGGGAAAACAGACGTGGCCAGCCAAAGCTCCAGGCAGACCGCTGTTAGGAGGAACAGAACAATCTTTCCATAAAGAGAAGCAAGATGAGTAGAGCAGACACTGGGGAACACAGGCTCAAAAGGTGCAGAAGCCTTGCAGGAGAGAAGGGAGAGAGGCCCAGTGCACCACATTCCAGTCCTCCTGGGACCAACATGGAATTATCATCTCTTCAAAGATTGTTTAGGGAGACTTGGCTATCAAATACCCTCTGCTTAAGCCAGAATGTCTCCTTTTCAAAGATGACACTAGATCCAGGAGTGACCAATCCCAGAAAATGAACTTGAATGTGGATCTGCAGAACACTGCCTCGGATGGATTTCGACAGAAGCTCCACTGTAGCTCCAACTCTTCCCAAGAAATCGGAAAGATCTTCAGACACTGTCTGAAGGCTGTCAGAGTGCATCTTTCTCAGATGGCTTAAAACAAAATGAAAGAAGTGAAGAGAAAGGCAAGAGAAAGGGAGGAAGAGAGGGGGGAAGCAGGAAGAAGAAAAGGAAAGAAGGAAGGCAGGCAGGCATCAGAAGTACTTGCTTTACACTGAATGCCAAATGTGAGATGAAAGCAAAACCACTGCAACAGAAGCACGATTCCAGTTCCTGGAGCCTTCTGCTGTGAGTTCCCAGGGAGTCTGAGAGATGCTGTTTTTACAGTGATGTCCCGCACTTAATTAGCGTTTTTGGATCCACTGCAATTCAGCTGGATGGGCATTCCTTCACAAAGAGAGTCTCCTGGAAATGGCTTTCATAGCTGGGCCACAGATCCCTCACCCAGGGAGCCTGGAATGGGGCTGCTCAGCCGCTTTGTTCAGCCATAATTAATATTTCTGGAACTGCTGCTTGGAAGCCCCTGAAACTGTGTCACACCAGCAGTGGGCCAGTTGGAAGAGGTTTTATTATTGGAAAATGAGTAACCCAGCTGTGAAGACCCCAGGCCTGGGTGACAGGAGACCTCAGAGGCACAAATCCTCCACCTCCTGTAATGTGAGAGTGATGGAGAAGGAGAAGACACAGAGAGGAGAGGAGGAGACAGTTTTGCCTTTAGCTCATGACTGTGACTATCACCATCTAAGGATGCTGAGGGCATGAAGGTAAGATGGTGGCTGGCATTTCTGGCAGGGCTTGTGTCTTTCCTCCCAGGCCATGTGCACATGCTGAGCACCAGCTTTTCCTCTTATAAGGTGGAGCTCCCTTTGAGACAACATGGAATTGTGTACAACTGAAAGGAATTTGCAACACGTTTTGCATAACAATTCTGACTTACAGAGGAACAGAGTGAGGCTGGGAGTCACTAAATGGCCGGAACTCAGGCTAGTGGGTGGCCAGTCACTCAGACAGACGGGAAGGAGGAGAGTCTTTTAAACTTTAGTCTCCACATCTTCTTCCACCACTATGGGGTAGGAGTTGGAGAGGAGATCGATGTATGTGACAGCTTTGGAGGGACATAGGCTGGGGTTGTTATCCCTTCTGTACCACATAGGGGTTGTGAAATCTTTGGGGGAGGAAAACTAATGCCCTAGCCACCATTTTTCTCAAGGAGAAACTCACACACACATAATTGGGAGCCATCATAATTATTTGCTGCTATTCTCATGTACATCCTTATTGTTACTGCCTCCAATGCCCATGAGCTGTGTGAACTTGGCTGAATTATGACATCTCTCTGGGCTTCAGCCTCACAACTCTAAAACAAACCCAAAAGTGTCACTGTCCACCAGCTAGAACAGTGCGTGACACAGAGTAAGCTCTTGGTTAATGTCTGCTACTTTCTTATTTTTTCCATAATCCAGCCACTATATCCTCTCCCCATCCCCCCAGCAACCCTCAGTTTGTTTCCTGAGATTAAGAGTCTCTTATGGTTTGTCTCCCTCCCAGCAAAGTTGTTTATCATTCTAACCTTATTACTTGCATATGTAAAATGTTTTAAAAGCCTCTTACCTTCAGACTCAAGTCTGAGTGCCTTAAGTGGACATCTGTGGTTCTTCATAACTCAGCTTTTATGCCCATTGGCAGCCTAGTATTTTGGCAGTCTTTTGGGGGACTCCCATTGTCTCACTTACCTCCTGTTCCCTGCCCAACTGTGCTTCACCCTAGTGCCCTCACATGTAGATCTCTCTGTCTGAAATTCTTTTCCTCTCTTTCTTTCCTCAATGAACACCTCCTTACCTATTAAGACTCCACTTGTTCACCATCAGCTTCCAACTCATGAATGACTTCACTCCCTTCCTAGGTTGTGCCCCCAAGATATGGCTCTGTCATACCACTGGCAACCCAATGAGAACCCTGGCTTACCTGCCAGCCACCTGCCTAAGCTAGGACACTTTTGGGGCTAGAGTGTGACATGTATCTTTGTTTCCCCAGTCCATAGCACAGCTTAGTGTTCAGTAAACATCTTTAGACTGAATAATTCAAATTTAATAATAGTCATAAGAATATAGCATATGCATTGAGCACAAACTCTTGCACATTTAAGGACTTGACGGACATATGCTAAATGAATGAATAAATGAGTGGCAATGATACAGAGAATAGCACGGCCCCTGCGCAAGAATAACATGCAAATTCATGAAGTGTTCCATATTTAAAAAAAAAAAAGAATGAATAAATGAGTAAATAATGAGAGAATATTTAGTGTCTATAACAAAGAAAGACACTTTCTTCTATAAGCCAGCATTTCAAATTGAAAAAACAAAAAACAAAACAACAACAACACCAAAAATACTACCTGGCTGCAAAATTAAAGAAGTGGTCAACAATTAAAAATCTTCAAATCTTAGCTCAACAATGTTATCGGGGAAAGCTTGGTAAAACCCTGAGTTAATTAAACAGTGATTGAGTTAATTTCATATAAGGGGCATTACTATGGTATCCTGTAAAACAGAAACAATATGGAATTTTTATTTTTGGTGGCAATGATATCCAGTTTAAGGGAAAGCAGGAAGTTGATTAATCCTGGGTGGCAAAGACTGACTAAAAAGTTCATTTCTCCCCCCCACCCAGGCTTGAACTGTATTTCCCAGACTCCCCTGGGGCTAGGTGGAGACCATGTGACAGAGTTCTGGCCAATGAAAAGAGAGCAGAAATGATGTTCATCACTTCCAGGCCTGATGTCACTCCACCTGAGATCCTCCATGATGAATTTTCCTCTTCCATGGGGTTCTTAAAAGCCATCGAGTTAACAATGGCAGAATTACAAAATGGAAAGAGATTTGGGTTTCCCAATAAGAACATGGGGAAGATTCCCCACCCCACCCCATCCCACCCACAAACCACATTGGATTCTGATATGAGAAAGCAATCATCATTTACAACATATTAGCTTATGGAGCCTTCAAAACAGTTTTTTGGGTATGGCCCACACTAGCACAGAGCGTGGTACTTTGAACTCCAGAGCTGCCAAATAAAAAAAATTGAATTTTACTTCATTTGTTTAGCAGGAAGTTGGTGATGAAAGGGATATAATTGGCTAGATGGCTAGAAATCCATGTTAGATGGTGCCAAATGTTTTGTGGAAACTTAGGTGCTGGACCTTGGAAGGCAGACCATGTGTATACTGAGCTTATGACACTAATAGAAGAAGCTAAAAAATAGAGTACTAACGTTCTTTGTTGCGTGTTATGGCTGTATTTGGCGAGGTATTTGATGAAAGAAACAAACTCTGCAAAGTGTTGGGTGCTTTGTAGGCATAACTGAAAAGGAATAGAATCCAAATATAAGGCAATTTGCTGGGTTAGAAAGGCCAATTGTTCCTAGACTCTGAAGAGTGAATTCAGGGATTAAAAAAGACTTACAGGCTAGGGTCCCAGTGAGATTTCCTGGGTGACAGTGTCTCAGACTTAAAGGACATATCTAATGAAGAGTGTGGTCTCCCCAGGCAAGACAACCACCAGGAAATTAAGAAGGGTATTTGAAAGCCAGTGCAAAGAAAGAAAATATATGTGTGAGACACAGTCTAGAAGGAACATCGAGTGTGGCTGCTAATGCACAGAACTGATGAGGAACAAATGTATCAGCACCTACCAAGTTGCTACAGGAAAGGTCTTGTCAAAGAAACCGCAAGTCTGGTTTAGAAACACTGGAGTTGCTTGACAGAGCTTTAAAACAACACTTTGGCTGCAAGTGGGCTAATCAAAAGTAATTTGCTCCTAAGGAGGCCAATTTTTCTCAATACCCATTTCAGATATGGCTTAGGTGAACAGACCAGGAGGGAATTCTTGTAGAGTGCATCAGGGACCACAGAGGTCAGTACATAAGGGAGCTCCTCACAAGCAGCAGAGTCAGGCCCTTGCCCCAGGGTAGGGGGAGCTTCTCAAAATGTTTGTCCAGTGGGATTCAAGGATGCTATATGTCAGTGATTGCTTATCTTTTCTCTGCTCTGTATTTTATAGTGGGTGTATAATTTCCTTTTTTTTTTTTTTTTTTTTTTTAAAG
>PITA01009263.1:0-78954 GCA_004023965.1 Spilogale gracilis | reverse complement strand
TTTTTTTTTTTTTTTTTTAAAGATTTTATTTATTTGACAGAGAGAAACACAGCCAGAGAGGGAACACAAGCAGGGGGAGTGAGAGAGGGAGAAGCAGGCTTCCCGCCGAGCAGGGAGCCCGATGTGGGGCTCGATCCTGGGTCTCCAGGATCATGACCTGAGCCGAAGGCAGTCGCTTAACCAACTGAGCCACCCAGGCGCCCCATGCCAGGAACTGTTTTATGTGACTATTAGAATAACCTTCTGGTGTTAAGAAAATAATTCTCAGGAAGCCTGGCATGGGGTACATTGTTTTGGACTCAGACAAGTCATATGTGAAATGGTTGGTACTTCTCTTTACCATGGCACTCTTAGTCGTTGAATGGGCTACGCTCTGGAAGCCTGGGGTCCTGGACTGGAGAGAGAACATGGCAACTAAGGTAAGTTGTGGAGGCTCAGCAACTAATGAGGAGCTTAGGGGTGATAATCTGACTGAGGTGAGGGAGGAAGTGAACAAAGTAAATTTTGTTAATATCCAAGTTGTAGGCCTTGTTGAAGGAGAGAAGAAAGACACTTGTAGAAGATTTGTTTTATAATCCTGTTACTTTTTTTACTTCTGTTAGAGATTTTAAGATAAGGAGCTTGAGGATATGAGAAAAATGTGATAACACAATGCTTTTCTTTTGCCTGCAATTTTTTGTTGCATTTGGAAGTTATCATAGCCCATTTCTAGAAGCTGCTAAGTCCTACAAAAAATAAAAAGTTTAAATTGAAGTTGATTACACTGACCTAGGAATTTCCTAATATCTATTTCTTGCATAAAAATGTAAGAAGCAGGATGATTCCTGCTGGCTTATAATATGCTTTTTTTTCTTAAACCCACTTTTCAGACACAGAGCCTTGATACGGATATTTGAACATTATGAAAATGAATTCATAAGCCAAGTCTGTCTGTCAGATGTTTTTAATTTAAATGTTCTGATAGGTGATGAGACTCAGCATGAGGATATCCAAAATTGTCTTATGAAATTAAAACAAATCAGGGAAAGAGGCTAGAAAAATTTTGACATTTAGCTCATAATCCATGTGCTTATTTGGAAATTAAAATTTCAGGTCAATAAAGGTTTTGATTTTCCAAATGTGGACTTTGCTACTTAAAAATCAAGTGCATTTCATTGGCATTTCTTTATAATGACAGAAGTTAAACATTTTGCCACAGATTGCTTGGGGAATACTAGAGAGGTCAATTCAGTAATAATATGAATGCTTTTATCTGAGCTTCTATGGTGAACAATACCACACATTTCTCTTCCTAAACCAACATGGCTAGCTTGAGGCCATCCTCCTGTCCAACTGTACTGCCCTCACGGCAGTGGCAGCCTTAATACTATCCAGTAGACATACAAGAGAAGGAACTCATTTGTTGGAGATGGCAAAGAGGAAGATGATGTAGGCTCTTGAAAAATTAGGCAGCGCTGATATGCAACACCAATTCAGAAATCAGGTTTGGAGATAGGTTCCTATTGATGCTTTCATTTTGTCTGGATCTTTTCCCAACATTCTGAGTTTAGCCTTATTCTTAACTTTAAGCCAATGTCCAGTTTCTCAAGAAGACTTTCTTCCTTGTTCAGAGTCTTTCCTCAACATTTCGTAGAACCTCTTCCCCTTTACATTTAAAGTATTACTTAATGTGTGTGTGTAATTGTCACTATGTACAGTGCTAGGCATGAAAGGTAACTGATTAAGTGTAATCTAGTTGGAGGTGTTATATTTGCATGTGAGAAACATTTAAATAACAAGGGAGTAGCGGTAACTGATGGGTCTGAGATTTTACTGTTCTAATAAGCTTACAAGTTGGCCCATCAGTTTCATATATATTGGTAAAAGACTCAAGACTCTTAGGTGGGAGAACAAGGACTTCAGTACTTACAGAAGAGCCCACCGTATGAGCATTAGCATATTTGAGTCAGATCCTCTTACTTCTAAGTCCCAAAGAAGTAATACCCATGGGCCTGATGAATACTTGCACTCCCACTGGCTCTTGTTACAGAACAGTGACCCTGTGCTTGGGAAATCTGAATTTTTTACAATAGGCAGTAAACATGCCTCTCCTTTGCTCCAGAGGGAACACTACCTCTATCTTCCAAGGCTGTTTACTGTGTAATTATCCTTGAAAAGATAATCTAGGACGAAGACCAGTCAGTGTCTCTGCTTATATGTAGAAATGCAGAAGGTCTGTGGAAAGTTGACTGCACAGGCTGTATATTACACATGCAGTCTTTGCTAGAGAAATTCAGGTAAGGGGGAGTTCAACTTGATCTTTATACTAAACTCAAGTGACTTTGGTTAGTTCAGAAGAGTTTTACAGATAATTACATTAAAGAAATCTTTGAAAGATGGGTAATATTTGAAGGGATAAGGAAAAGGGAAATGGTATCTCTTTTTAGGAATGCAGTACAAGTTGGGAAATGCTCAAAGCTGATAGTTTATGGGGAAACATTGATTCAGCCTTATTGCTTGTTAACCATCTGCATCCATTCCAATTGGTCAGAGTCCATGCTATATTTACTGTGTAGAACTTTTTTTAAAGTAGGCTCCATACCCAGTGTGGAGCTCAATGTGGGGCTTGAACTCATGACCCTGAGATCAAGACCTGAGCTGAGATCAGAGTCAGATGCTTAACCAACTGAACCATCCAGGCTGTCCTGATGATTTAGAATTTTAAATAGTAACAAGCATAGTATTTGTTTGGTTTGGGAGTAGTTTGGTCTCATGATGCAGTTGGTTATCCTTCAGGAAGGATTACCAGATTTATTTGCTAAATCTGGCAACCCTATCTCCAGTACAATAAGACTAGGTCTCCATAGTTTAGGAGCTCAAATCTAAACTGGCATTTACTCTTGTATATAAAAGGGAACTGTTAATGGTACTTGGATAAAGGGTTGTATAAAAAGAGCTGTGTTTCAGGAGAACAAAAATGACAGTGGTACAGTAGGATAGATGATGACCCATATTTTCCTGATTACCTAAATAATTCCTAATTTTTAGTTGGAGCAGTGGTACAGAAAATGAATCCTAAGTGCAGGAGATAAGTGATTTAAGATTAGGTTTTAAGATGACAGAGAAAAATTTAGTGGATGCAGCATACATAACTTGTAGGGGAACGGTGGCCCAAAGCATGGTTATGACATGTTTGCACAGGAGTGTGGTGTGGATTGGGTCAGTAGTGATCCAGCTGAATGGTAGAGAAGGGCAGAGATAGCAGATGCCCTTTTAGTCTCTGGTCTGCTCTGAGCCAAAGGAGCTTGAGGCAGGAAAACCTTTAGCATGCCAGTAGGAGATTCTACATCAATGCATTGCTTAATTTCTGTTGGGATATGAGCCATAATAATGGAGTGAAACAGAATTTTCACACAGTAAGATGTAGATTTGGATAAGGTTTCATTTATGTAAGGGTAATAGGTTTTGGTGCCAAAGGTATAAATGATGAGAAATAGGATGAATAAGGGGCACCTGGGTGGCTCAGTTGGTTAAGCGCCTGCTTCTCCCTCTCTCACTCCCCCTGCTTGTGTTCCCTCTCTGGCTGTGTTTCTCTCTGTCAAATAAATAAAATCTTAAAAAAAAAAGAAATAGGATGAACAAGATCATGGGTTGGAAAGTGGGTAGGGAATATATTAATATGTGGCTTGGGAAGGGGTGTAGTGAGAAATGAGAATGTCTACCACAATGAGGTAATTTACAGAGTAGTGGACCAGAAAACTAAGGAGGAAGGCAGGCAGGAATACCTCTAATATTCTAAAAAGAAAAAAAAGTTGGTGAGGTTTCACTAGAATAAAATTG
Source organism: Spilogale gracilis (assembly GCA_004023965.1). Taxonomy (NCBI): domain Eukaryota; kingdom Metazoa; phylum Chordata; class Mammalia; order Carnivora; family Mephitidae; genus Spilogale; species Spilogale gracilis. The sequence goes on along the minus strand of PITA01009263.1, from coordinate 75,135 downwards.
TCTTTGCTGGGATTCAATGAAGGCCCTGAAGATGAAATTCAGACTTTTTGTTGTTACTGTTTGGAGAAAGCAAATGATGCTTGTGATCATTAGAAGAGAAAACAAAAGTAAGGCAATTTATTATTTTTTTTCTGAAAGGTAAACAGAATAAATCCATTGATGCATGAGAATTGGTTTTGTTTTCATTTGGCATAGCAGGTGCTCTAAAATATACCGGCAGCGAATATTTGGGGGAATTCTTGTGTAACTTCTAAAAGTCATGAGCATAAGGAAAAAGGGTGACCCATATTTTCCTGATTACCTAGATAACTCCTACATCTTTAGTATAAGAAAAGGATGGTGTCACAGACGTTTTGGTTGGTGAGAAGATTGATACTATATTTCAAAGTGAGGTACAGAAATTTGATGCACGAGTTTCAAAGGAGGTATTTGTTCTAACTTTAAAGCAGGATTGAATTTTGACCATTATATAGGAATAAAGCATCTAATTACTCTACTGCAACTGTGTTGTGAGACTTGACCAAAGAACCTTTTATTACCTAGAAGTATCAGAAAACATCAAGGGGCTTGCCTTAATTTTCACCTAGGTACCAGGAAGGATCTAATCCATACAGTGTACTTTAAGAGATAATAGGACATAGGAATAACTTACCATTTTTTATATTTTGCAAGTCATGATTGTCAAATGTAATGATTACACAAAGTTAACACAGCACTCTGGGGTGCTGGGTTGCCTTAGTTTGTAGAGCATGTGACTCTTGAACGTGGAGTCATGAGTTCAAGCCCCATGTTGGGCATAGGGCCTACTTAAAAAAAGAATATGGCAGCCTGAGGGGAGAATCTATAAAAGAGAATTGTTAAGTTCCTAGCAGTTTGGTGGACAAAATATGTAATTGGAGTAACATATATAAAGTCAAGCCTTTCTAAAAAATATGATTTACCTAGACAAAAAGGAAAGCAGGGTTTCCTAAGCACTATGATTTTCTCCAAACTTATCAGTAGGTGAAACTTAATTTTATAAAGAAACAGAATTAACAACATTGGTTATCTTATCTTGTATGACATATTAGAGTTCAGTGTTCAGAATGTGCTGAATTGAATTCAAGAATGTCTTAATCAAAATAAAAAGTATAAAAATACTGTCCAACACTTAGCCCAGGCATATAAGGTCTAAAACTAAGGCAAAAACATCCTTGTCCTCTGTGTCTGATATACAACGAGGACTTCTGCCAAAAACAAGACAGAGAACTCTCTAAAATAACTCATCAAATAGACTAGAAAATGTATTCCAATTATTTATTTTCTTTTAAAAAATGTTCTGCCATTCTAACTTTTCTAAGATTCAAATGTATTACTTTCAAAACAAATATGAAAACATTCTAGATTTCTTGTCTGGCACAAAGAATCAGATGTTTTCTGGGGAAGTGGAAATACTGACTCACATAGTAGCTGTGAGTTACTGATGCAGTGATCAGTCCCAAAGAGGAAGAGACTCTTCGCAGGTAGGTGCTTTCTATCTGAAGTATCTGGTTTACAGAGGAAAGAAGGGCAGGTAAATTTACCTGGTACGGATCCCCTTTCTCCTATATACCTTGATGGACTGTGACAGGTTAAGACTGTGCTTAAGCCACAGGGGAAGAAGAAAAGAACCAGCAAATGGACAGAAAGCTGGGGAAATTAGAAAACTAGGCTAAGTCACAGTGGTTCGCCCAAACAGGTGGCAAGCAAGCCACCCACCGAGTAGCACTGCATGGCCATAGCAAAATCTTTAGAGTAGAACACCAGCATTGTGCCTGGAACACAGAGACTTTTCAGCTGGAGTCCAAACACAGAGCATCTGTCACTAAGTCACTTACAATTAATCCTCCCTTTAAATTAGCAGCTGTCTTAGGACATTTTGCTGGTGGGTGGGTTGCGGACAAAGATACATTTAGAATGTAATGGATTTGAGCTTGTCAGTTTTGGCGTGTCTACAGTATCCAAGATTGGGCTCTTCTGAGGGCTCTTCATGTTTGTTAACAGTGGTAGTGACCTGTTTTTGACATCTCGAATATTTTCTTGGCAAAAACTAGAGAGACAACTATTTTAGTTCAGGATTTAGCCCATCACATTCGTTGAATTCCTCTTTCATTTTCTCCTACAGCATAATTGTATTCACTTAATTTGAAGGAAATCTGATTTACAAAAATCATTGCCTACCCACTCTACCAAATTCCTGAGGTAATAGATACTAATTTTTCTTTGCCCCACACCACCGTATGAGAGCTGGCAGGATGTTTCTTTCTTTCTTTTTTTTGTAATATTTTATTTATTTGACAGAGAGAAACACAGCCAGAGAGGGAACACAAGCAGGGGGAGTGAGAGAGGGAGAAGCAGGCTTCCCGCCGAGCAGGGAGCCCGATGCGGGTCTCGATCCCCGGTCTGGATCCCCGGTCTCCGGGATCATGACCTGAGCCGAAGGCAGTCGCCCAATCAACTGAGCCACCCAGGCGCCCTGGCAGGACGTTTCTTAATTCAGGTGTCTTTAGTTACAGAACCTCGTGGTTGTGGTGAGAGAGCAGGTCACTTTTTTCAAGTCTCCAGAGCGGTTAGATGATGCTAATGCTCCTCATAACCTTCTGCTTCTGACTCTCCCCTCTTCCCTGATAACAAATGTTTTATAATATTGTGTGTTCAGATATAACTTGCTGGGTTAATATTTTGATGTGTTTCATACTTGGGTGTCGGGATGGTGCTTGATCCGCCCCTCCCGCCATGCCCAAGCCACCGGAAAACTTTGGTAGAGGTACCTGTAAAAGTGAATGAAATCCCCTCTGGGCTTCCCCCCCCCCCCATCCGGAAAGCCACGTACCCTGTGGGTCAGGGCAATATGTCCTTTGTGTGCTTTATTCAAGACATATAGTTCCATTCAGTCCTCCCGGTAATCATATCTCTGTATCTCTTATCTGTATTTCTTGATCCCTGTGCCTCAATGGTCTCAACTTCTGTGAGTTTAAGCTATCACTCTGTACCCTGCAGTAACAATACTAATTCTGTCTCTAGGGCAGATGCAAAAGCAGTTAAAGATTTAACTGCACCACCCAATTTCCCCACTTTTAAATAATAAAAGACTGGGGCCCCTGTCAGTCAAGAGAGATAAAGGCGGAGACCCTGTGAGGAGGCAGCAAGAGAGAGACTGAAGGCAGAAGCAGCAAGAGAGCCTGCAGAGAGAGACTGAGAGAAAAAGGCGGAGAGCCTGTGAGGAAGCAACAAGAAAGCCTTAGAGGAGTGAGCAGGAGAGCTGGAAAACAGTGAGAGCCTGCAAAGAGAGACAGAAACAGAGAAACAAAGGAAGCAGCAGAAAGAGAAGCAGACAGAGTAGAGAGACAGAAGAGGAGAGAGAAGTAGAGCAAGAGGGCCAAAGCCAGAGCTAGAGAGCTAGAGCTAGAAAGCCAATGCTAAAAAGCTAGAGCGTGCGGCTGAGCCTGCTTCATAGGTCTCTCCTGACTGACTTCGAGTCTGTCAGCTTGCATTAGATTTTTGTGTTCATGTCATTATTTCGCCTGCGGTTCGGGACCCACAACTCCGCATAGGCTGGCTCCTCCGGCGGCAACGACACTTGGGTATATCCATTTTATTTGCTCTTTAGGACATTATTTGAAGCTTGAGCACAAATAGTAAGTCTTTTATCTGCTAACAATATTTGGCTGTTTTGTAAATTTTCCAGAAGATAATAGTCCTACAAGGTAGCATATAATAAGCCTTCATTATATGCTAGCACTTTGTGCAACACAATTGTGATCAGCAGCCTCCAAGATGACCCCCAGTGATCCCACCTCCTGGAATTGGTGCTTTTTTTTTTTTTTTTTTTTTTTAAAGATTTTATTTATTTGACAGAGAGAAACACAGCCAGAGAGGGAACACAAGCAGGGGGACTGAGAGAGGGAGAAGCAGGCTTCCCGCCGAGCAGGGAGCCCGATGTGGGACTCGATCCCCGGTCTCCGGAATCATGACCTGAGCCGAAGGCAGTTGCTTAACCAACTGAGCCACCCAGGCGCCCCTGGAATTGGTGCTTTTTATAGTCTCTTCCTCTGAATGTGGACTGAATTAAGTGACTATAACATGATGGATTTTAAGCCACTAAGTTTTGGGGTAATTTGCTATACAGCAATTAATAACTAATACAACTTTAGATATATAATTTCATCTTTAGAACAGTCCAATAAAGTAAGTATTGCCATTACTATTATGAAAAAGGACTGAGATATTAAATATCTAGTCCAAAGTAATACAGCCCAGGAATTTAAACTCAGATCTGCCTGACTCCAAAGTCTCTTCTTAGAACTGTTAAACTGTTCTGTCTCAGGTGACCGAAATTTTAAACAGTAATGCATAAATAAAACTTAGGCTTTTCTCACTAATCAGAAAGTTGATGCCATCAAAATCCTGCCTGTCTTTGAGAAATTTAGGTGGACATTGTTCTGAATCTTGGTTCTGGTTGTAGCTGTGTATGGATTACAGTGTTCAAATGGGGTTCCATGGCATTCCTTCCATTCCCATGCCCCCTGTTTCCTCTGTCTCCTCCCACATCTGCCCTTCCTATTTCTGGCAGCCCTTTAGGAAACTTGGCCATTTTCTTTCCCCACTGCTATCCCTCTATCCTCTTTAGAATCAGCCTCACTTTGCTATTGCCCATCTGTACCTCTCAAGAATTCTGGTGAAAATGCTATCTTGTTGAGTTATAAATGTAACCAAACTCATCTTTTTTTTTTTTTTTAAGATTTTATTTATTTATTTGACAGAGAGAGATCACAAATAGGCAGAGAGGCAGGCAGAGAAAGAGGGGGAAGCCGGCTCCCCGCTGAGTAGAGAGCCAGATGTAGGCCTTGATCCCAGGACCCTGAGATCATGACCTGAACCGAAAGCAGAGGCCCAACCCTCTGAGCCACCAGGCGCCCCAACCAAACTCATCTTGGTGATGATGTTAGATGAAAATGTTTGCTAGAGGTATGGCTATAATAGTTTTTCTCCTTTTATATATTTTTAAATTCTCCTTCATTTTGAAAATACTTTCTGCACAGCCAGTGATGGATTGGAGGATTTATATGTAAAGTAAAAAGAGCCTCTGAATAGGCCTGAGGGTCATTTTCTTATGCATGTGCTTGTGGTCAATTTTTTTGTTCCAGGACAGGTTCATAGCTTTGTTTTGGATGACTACGACCTGCCAGAAAGTAATTTCTACCTAAGCTTGTATTTTTTTCATTTCATTTCATATTATTTGCAAAAATGGATACCTTCCTTCTCATTTCATTCCTGAATATTTCCAACAACCTTCTAGCTATTTTTTCTGCCAACATGCCCTTCCTCTCCAGACTAGCCCTTCTGTGACCTCCTGAAGCAGATTCCCAAAACCCCCCTGAAGATGGTCTCCAGCGATCTTCACGAAATAATCTGAGAACTCTTTCTGGGGTTAAATACAATTATTTAAATAAGCTAGAATGGAATGTTTAGAGTGAGGACATGGCTCAAGTTGAGCTTTGTCTATTAAATTATCAAATAGGGTTATGATGACTATACTACTAATCCTGATTTATATTAAATTGCATTCAGGTGTGAAAAGGAGTAGGAAAAAGTGTGATTTCTTTTTTTTAATTAAAGGTTTGTTTTTATTTTTATTTTTTTTAGAGAGAGAGCAGGGGAGGGGAGAGGGAGAGAGAGAATCCCAACAGGCTTGTGCTGCATGGCCTGGAGCCCAAGGTGGGGCTCGGTCTCATGACCCTAAGATCACAACCCTGAGATCACAATTCTGAGAATACTACCTGAGCTGAAATCAAGAATTGGATGCTTAATAACTAAGCCAGCCAGCCGTTCCCCCAAAATTATGATTTCTAATTGATAGTAACCTCTGATAAAATGAAAGTCATTTAAATGAATGTAAATAATTTTAATTATTGTATTGTGTTGCTTAACCTATGTTAGTAGTACTAGAAGTAACAGTAGTGGGGTGCCTAGCTGGCTTAGTCAGTGGAGCATGTGACTTTTGATCTTGGGGTTGTGAGTTCTAGCCCCACGTTGGGTATAAAGATTACTTAAAAATAAAATATTAAACAAAAAAATAATACTGATGATAGTGATAGAAGTATTTGATGGAATACCTACTGATTTTGACAAGGACCTTACACATATTGTCCCTATGAAGTAGGTACTAGTATCATCCTACCATTTATAGTCTTATCTTAATTTCACAAATTAGCTTACTGCTTTTTTTTTTTTTTCAAATCCTGAGTAACTATCAGTCCTGCTTTTATCAGTCAATAAAAATCTTATGTTTTTTGCTTTTCTCTTATAGGCATGTGCAATAAAGCAGTTTGGGGAAATGAAATATCTTCTATCATGAAATATTACACTTCTCTAAATCAAGATTTATTACAGCTGTTTGAAGCCTCTACCTGAGGGAATTTTCTGTCATACAAGTCAAAGAACTTCTATTTGTTCTGCCTAGTTTAGCTTTTCTCTCGACTTTGCTGAATAAAATAAAAAGATGTGACAAAAGGAGACATTAATATCCACAAATCCATCTCTGCAGAAGTGAAAATCGGTAGCTTTTATGATTCCTTTGGCAAGGGACTCCTTTTAAAAGGGAGTAGCAATTATAAATAATACTAATAGCTGTAGCTCTAGTAATAGTAGTCCATTTATCTTAGAACTTTTTTATGTACTTTTATTTTTCCAAGTGAATCAAGATAAAGTTCAGAGTGTCTCTATTATAGTTGTGATGTAGAGGTAGGTTAGAAAGAGACAAAATATAATTAATTTTTTGTCTGTTACAATGTATCATAAAGAATCATCAAGTAGTACTTGTTTAATGCTCTTAAAGTTCTCAAATATCTATTATTTCCAAATTTGTTTGATTTTGAATAGTGACCTTGGAGGTATTTTTAGATAACAAATAGCAGATAGATAGATAAATAGACCCCCAATCTGTGTAAGTGATTACTACTGAGTATGTGAGCAAATAAAAGCCAATCCTCCCAAACTCATCCTCTCCAAAACAAGTCCCCATATGCTTCTTGTAAAATCATGTAGTTGAAATAATTTAGAGAAGACTCAACAATAATCTTAGTTAAAAATATGAAGTATATTAAAGGAATAAACAAATTCATTACTCAGTACACTCTTCCTTCTCTCATTTCCTGTGTTTGGCTGCATGGTATAAAAGTCATACGGAATAAGAATGGTTTGGGGTCAGCTGGTGGCTTAGTTAGTTAAGCATCTGCCTTTGGCTCAGGTCATGATCCTGGGTCCTGGGATTGAGTCCTGCATCAGCCTTCCTGCTTGCAGGGAGTCTGCTTCTCCCTCTGCCCCTCACCTCACTCGTGCTCTTTCTCTTGCTCTCTCTTAAATAAAATAAAATATTTTAAAAAAATGGAGTTTTGGAGAACTGCGGATTATAGATTTAAAAAGTTAAGATCAAGGCGAACTATATTTGTTGTGAGAAATTTTATCATGTCAAGTCAAAGGATACATTCCAATGATTGAAAACAAAATAGTGAGACAACTACTAGTTTAGGTGTTTTATATCTTCCAAGGATAAATGCCTTTAGTAGTCTCTTTGCATCTGCATGTGTGTGCTCATTTGCTTAATTACTTGTGGTTATTCTCAAATTATCACTTCATGCTATGTTATTTCAACTGGTAGGTAATTCTAATAAATAATAAGCAATTTCACAGTGATTTTGACTGTTCATTTCGCTCTAGTACACTCCATAAATTTGGTGAAGTCAGCAAATAAAAAAACTCACCCCACAAGCCTGTCCACAGTCTTGAGTGACTTAATGTCTTGTTAATACAGTTGTCAATTCAGAATCCACAGAATTTTGTATCTTTTTTTTCCAAATCAGTGTCCTCTTGCAATATTCATATTATCTCTGTTTTTGTCCATACTTAGGTGCCTCTCCTAGACTTCCAGGCTTGAAACCTTGGCATCAATTTGGATTCAGCTCTTCATATTCCTCACCTGGAGCCACATTTTTGCCTGTGCTTGCTTTATCATATACATCACATCTCCCTTTCCTCATTTCACTCTCATGCATTCAAAATCTTATGCAATCAATATGTTCTCATCATTTTGCATAAAATTGTTTAATATTTCCCAATAGCATATAGAATAATATCCAGAATCTTTAACTTGACATTCAGGATATTTCACAGCATGCACTAAAGCAAAGATGCTCTATCTCATTTCCTTTTCATTTCCTTCACATTCTACTGCAACCTACTTTTATCTTTTTGCTGAGGGAGCCCGATGTGGGACTAGATCCCAGGTCTCCAGGATCATGACCTGAGCCGAAAGCAGTCGCTTAACCAACTGAGCCACCCAGGCGCCCTCTGTATTTTTACTTTTGAGGTTATCTTTGCTAACATCCCTCAATGCCTGTCCCTATCTAAGGCCTGATAGCTGCCTCAGATCATTTTAGTTTATAGCAATCATTCCTGCATTTGAAGTCACAGTCTGTTAATTTCAACTTTCCTATTGTTCTGTGTTTGTCTCTAGGACAGAACCATACATATATTTATTTCTCTCCTTTGGGCATGTTTTAGGACCTTTTTGATATTAACTAAAATCTTTTAAGTGTCCAAATGAAGCCATTTAGTTGAATTCAGGATGTGAATTTTATTACCAGAAGACAGGCTGTGACACCTTTTATACCTTTCTTGGATCCCAGTCCCCGACTACTATAGAAGTATATCAGTTAGGCTCTGAAGTATGTGGATTGTGGCACTCAGAAGTTGTGAAGATTTTTGTTAATGGAGCATTTCAGTAGAGCCCTTGGTTCTACAAGCCCATTCTTGCTTCTGTGGCCACCACAGAATGCAAAGCAGCAGGTTTAGTTTGTTTAGGATGAATGGGTTTGTGGAAAAGATTAGTGCACAACTAATTAAAGTTCAGAGGGTAAAAAGAACCAGACTTTGGAAAAAAATCTGTCACATAGTCTAAATTAATGAACTTATTTTGATATTTTTATTGTACCTATAGTGGTATCAGATTTTTCCCTGAACCTTTGTGTATAGTTTCAAATGCTCCAAATATTCTGATACCTACTAATAAAAAAATGTTCTATCCAGATGTTCCCATAAGCTATCAAAATAGCTCAGAAAATTTCAATTTTCCATAACTTAAAAATGCATTCCTAAACAACTTCTTGAACATAGTAAATTATTTGACCACCTGTACATATGTACAGAAAATATAGTCATTGTCCATACTGGCTCAAAGAGTTCAAATGGGCCAGAAAGTGAGTTGATTGAAATGATAGTTAAAAAATAGCTATGTTTTAAAATAAATCTAAGTTCAAGGAGACCTGAATACTTAGACCTAAATGATAGAAGAAATGGAGAATTGCTTTTAGTTCAGAAATTGTATTGAGTAAGAACGTCTCATTCCAATAAGTTTAAGTCCTCATTAATTATAGAATTTGACAGTCTGTACAGTAAGTCATAATGTAACTTAGGGGAGATACTATAATTTTCTGAAATAGAAATACAGAGGAATATGATATCAGGCTAAAACAGAGTTTCTATTGATCCGTGGGCTGTAGATTTATTTTGGAATCATTCCTCTGAGTGGTTGATGGGGTGAGGATGCTCCGGAGGGAGAGAGTGTCACCCACAGTACAATAGGAAATAGTTCTTAGAAGCTAAACTGGGAGCACCTGGGTGGCTCAGTTGGTTAAGTCACTGCCTTCAGCTCAAGGCATGATCCCGAAGTCCCAGGATAGAGTCCTAGGATAGAGTCCCGCATCGAATTCCCGGCTCCAGTCCCAGTATAGAGTCCCAGGATAGAGTCCCGCATCGAATTCCTGGCTCCGTGGTGAGTCTACTTCTTCCTCTGACCTCTGCCTTCTCAGACTCTCTCTCTCTCTCTCTCTCTCTCTCTCTCAAATAAATAAATAAATAGATAGATAGATAGATAAATAAATAAATAAAATCTTAAAAAAAAAAAAAGAAGCTAAACTGATCTGTGTTCCAGACCTTGCTTTTCCATATAATAGGTACATATATTTGGGAAAATTACCTGACTTATTAGTATATGTCCTCATTTATAAAATGAGGATTCTAATATCTTCTTCATAGCATGATAATGAAATTAAATGAAATAATGTGTACAAATTACATAGCTCTGTGCCAGGCACCTGAGCAGTTTTATTACATTAGCTCCTTTATCTTCCTTTGGTAATAAAAATGACCTAGTTATAAAATTGTATTATGGAAAATAAGGATTTTATTATTTTTAGGTACTAAGTATTTGGATAATTGTTAATAGAATAATAATATAATATATAAATTACGACAATTTGCTCCTCCATGCGCTTGTCCACTAGAAATATAATGTGAGCTACAAATGTAATTTTAATTTTTTTAGTAACTATTTAAAAAAGTAAAAATAAATGTGGAAATTAATTTTAATAATATATTTTATTTAATATTTCCAAAATACCATTTTATTTTTTTATTTTATTTTTTAAGATTTTATTTATTTATGAGAGAGAGAGAGTGGGGGAAGGGGCATAGGGAGAAGGAGACGCCCTGCTGAGCAGGGAGCCTGACGTGGGTCTTTATCTCAAGATGCTGAGATCATGACCTGAGCCAAGGGCAGATGTTTGACTAATTGAACTACCCAGGAGCCCCCCAGATACCATTTTAACATTTAATTAATATGAACAAATTTTGAGATATTCTGGTTTGTTTGTTTGTTTGTTTGTATTAAGTCTTTGAAACCCAGTAAAGCCATATGCAAATGCTCAATAGCCACTTGTGACTAGTTCTACTCTATTGAACTATGCAGACCTAGGTGCTTTTTGTGGAAGAAAAAGGGAAGTGCGTATAACTGCAAAACTTAGGACTTAACCCTGAAACAGAGAGTTTTAAACTGATAGGAGATGGTTCATGCTAACACTTACTCAGATAGTATTAACTGGACAGGGTTATCCATCAGGATTCTTACTTGCAAGTGATAGAACCAGCTCTGGCTAATTTAAGTAGAAAATCAGACTTATTAAGGCTATTAGATGGTTAACAATCTCGGTGACTGCTAGAAAAGTAGACTTGGAGAGTACGTAGTCAGAGACAAAGTCCAAATCATTCTGCAGAACTGGTCCATCAAAACAGCACTGCTGAGAATGAGTGTTTGCACTAGAATTGCCTCCTTGATCAATGCTGGACATTAGAGATAATGCTAGAACCACTTTCACTGATACCGCCTTTGGGAAATGGATTCATCTGCTGTGTTTACAGCCAATATTGGCAGAACGGATTCTGCACCCAACCTGCTTTTTTGCATCCCAGCTTCTAAGCCTATGTCTACTGTGCGTGTGTTTTATTGGCAGATTCTGGGTCATGTGACTTAGCTACAAGGAACACTGGGGAAAAAGCTTTTGGTTCTCAGAATGGGCAATAGTCACTGCCTCTCATCAAGATTCATGGAGTAGGGCATTCCTCACATATAGTAGGATGGGATGGGGCTGCTGTAGTCCAGCAGAAAGGCAGTGTTTGCCTAGTAAGCTTGGGTTTTCTGACTATCGAGTAACCTACGTTGGAGGGCTTCTGAAAATTAAAAAAATTTAGAAAAGTTAATGTAAAAATGTATATATATGAAATATTTTCTTCCCCAAATGAATTTGTGACTATATTTTATGCCAAAAATATAATATGAAGGGATTTATAAAATCTATAAAAATGTTTCTTTGACCTTTACTTTTTTTCTGAGAAGATAAAGATCTAAGTATTTAGAAACCAGAGAATATTCCCAGAGCAAATACATAAGAGTGAATGTTCCCATTTTGATACTGAAAATAATTTGAAAACTTAAACAATGAGGATGTTTAGGAATCTGAGTACGCTAATAAGCAACACCCTCATTCTCTGCCTGAATGCAGAACTCTTGGAGATAGTTACTTAAGTCAGCCAGTATCACTACTTTTACTGATAATCTGAAGAATGGGGCTTAAATGAGAGGAAAAAATAAGGTTGCTAGTGCTTCCCAGATGGGACCTATCCAATAACACTGCCACCCACTCACTGATTTGGGTGGCCAGAGAAGAAAAAGAGACTAATCATCAATGTTTAAGAGACAAAAAAAAAAAAAAGAGAGAGAGAGAGAGAGACATAATACGAGATTCCATTTGATTTGGAAACTTGATCTGCTGACTTCTCCCCACTAGATAGAGAGTGAGCAGTGAGAAAGTGGTAGTGCAAAGGTATAGAGAAGACTTACTCTGCTTGAAATATCTCCACAGGGAATCCTGAAGAGTGAGGGATAGATAGTCCCCATAACGTTTCCAACTTCTTTTTTCTTTCAGTCCATTTGGGTTAACAGTTAGCCTGTGATTGCCTAGGGATGTGACTGCAGTCCCCAGAGATCACCTCTTATCCAGACAGTACTCTGACCTCTATGAAGCCATTTTCTTAATTCCAAGTCATGCAGCTTCCTGATACCTCTGGTGAACAGCGTAGACTTTGGTCCAGAAGCCTATAAAAATGGTATGTTTTTATACCATATAAAACACGGTATGTTTTATATGGTTAACAAACCATAAGAATGGTATGTTACTTAAATTCATTCCAGGGGCGCTTGGGTGGCGTGGTTGGTTAAGCCTCTGCCTTCGGCTCAGGTCATGATCTCAGGGTCCTGGGATCGAGGCCCACATAGGGTTCTCTGCTCTGCGGGGGGCCTGCTTCCTCCTCTCTCTCTATCTCTGCCTGCCTCTATGCCTACTTGTGATCTCTCTCTTCTCTGTCAAATAAGTAAGTAAAAAAAAAAACCTTTGAATTCATTCCAGAACCCTACTCTGCCCATTGCTTAGAAGTCACCTTATTCTGTTTCTCCTCCCTCATTATATCTAGACACATGTTCTACTAGAGCTCACCAGATACATAATGAGATTATACAACAACATAAAGATATTCCAGTAACACAATGCCACCAACACAGAGGAGCCCGAAATTTGAATATCTGTGCTACAATGTTATCAAATTGCCTGGGAAAAACTAAAGTTCAAAGATTAAAAACACAAAGACATTAAATTCCAGAATTTCTAAGTTAAATTTCAAGACAATTAAAGTCCCAAATAAATTCTTTTGTTCTTATGAATTATATATCCAATGAATTAGAGCTCATTTTTTTTTTCTACCACTTCTTAATATAATAGGAATCTTTTAAAAAACATGACCCTGAGACTCAGTTGGTGTCAGTCTCTTTACATCTGCCTCATGTCCAGAAACAATGGCCTGTACTACAGTCCCCAGTATAAAATCATGAATTTAGGAGAAAGTGTGGTCAGTGACACGATAAATATTGAGTGTGCTCATACGATTCCTAGTTATTCCTTATAGATGAATCTTTTAGATGACATGTTACATTTTGTGGAGGAGCAGGGAGTCACCTCTTCCTAGTTAGAATGAGAAATCAGTCTCTCATTTTAAAACTGGGGATCCCACTATTCCAGGCCATCATCTGTACTTTATGCTCTAGAATTTTCCTGGCTTACTCAGGGATGCTTAGGCTATTCACATATAATTGGTACACCAGATAGCAGTTGACAATTGAAATTCTAGCCTGAGCTTCTTTAGGTAATGGTTATGTTACAGGTAATAACACACACAAACAGGTAATAACACACACAAATGCAACAAAATACCCCAAGCCTCCAGATGTCTGCAGGATATTTTAGAAGACACTCTCCTGAAATCCTGGGTGTTTTTTTTTTTTTTTTTTTTTTTTACCCATCCCAATATCTATCATCAAATTAAAGGGATTGTCCTCTCTTCCTCCAGTAACAGTGATCTCATCCCTTTGGATCCAAATCCTACATGGTATTTAAGAGCATCCTATCGCACCGCTGTGCAGGTTCATATGCCCCTAACCACTAGGAAACTCCATGGAGTTCTATGATACACAGCACATTCTAGATCATTTGGGTGGTTCTTATATATTATGTGATTGTACATCCTTCTACCTTTATTCGACAGCCTGGCAAATTTTCATGGTCATAGTTCACTGTATGATCAAATAATGATTTTTAAAAAATACCTTTTATAATATAATATTTGTGTTACTTCCTTTTTTCCCTTTTGTAGTGGTAGAAACCAAACTCATGAGTATTTCAACCTTATTGCAATGATAACCAAACTAATGATTATGATAGGAATAATTCCCTACTGACTTAGGATATTTTCCTTTTAAAGACAAAAAGAATGTGAGCTACATTTTTTCCTCTTATATTTGGTATGAGAGCAACTGATGAAACCCCACTCACACATACAGAAAGTGTACCTACCTTGAAAGGAGACCAAGTGGAAGGCCCTGAAGACTTGAATCTCTTCTCTGAACAGGTGTCAACCAATCTGGGGCACATTTACAAATGGCATCCTGCCGTCAGTCCATGATGCCTGGTTGTTGTTTTTTTTTTTAATCTTCATGGGAAAATGTTCTATCCATTGGGATAATTGTAGCTTTTTAACACATTTCACTATAATTAGTGAATCTGCATGTCAGTGTTTTCTAGCATATTCCCTGATTGAATTGGAGACCGTTTTAGTTCTCCCCATGACCCGTCAAAGATAAAGAATTTGTTTACTGGAAATCGCACACCACTCACTCCTATATGCCATCTGCCATACTTAACTGCACAGTGCTACAGTGTTCTAATAATAGCCCTTTGAACTTAAGAAAAATAGTCAGAGGTGTTAATCCTACTTTCTAGGGGAATATTTGCTTCTCTCTATCATCCTTTTACTTCTTGATGGGATTTTCATTTTAGCATATTGAGTTAAGATGACATCGTACTTCTATCAATAATGCACAGCGAAGCAGGGTTCAAAGATTCCCCTACATGGCTGTCATTTGACATAATTTTTATAGGTACACTTCCAAGAAAGAGTAGAAAGTTCAGTTCTGCAGAAAAGAATTTAGATATTTGGCATGGCTCTTATCGTCAGGACACAGGCCAAATCTGTGAGTTGTCTCACCTCCTTCTCCGCTGTTTACTTCTTTTAAAATCTGTGAGCTGTTTCACCTCCTTCTTTATTGTTTTCTCCTTTTTTTCCTTTCTTTTTTGTGGAAGTCTGGGTAATGAAGTTTATATGTCATGCTCTTCACTTATTCTTCTCATTTTTCCTTATTCTAAATGGCTCTACATAATTGCCATATGGGGAAGGGTAATAAGCAAAGTTACTTTAATGCATTACTAGGCAATAGACCTTGAATGTTAACAAGGCCTTCCTTTAAAGAAAAGAGTTGCTGAAATATATCTACCACTGGCAACATCAGATAGATGCAAGAAGGCTTTATTTGGTTAGAAGTATTCAGAGCCCCCTTACATTGCAATAGCAGCCCTCAAATGAGGTATGTTTTCCTGTGGAGTTAGAGCAATTACGTTTTTAATTTATAAAAGTAAAATAGAATAGCAACAACACCAAAACCACTAATTCACCACCTCTTTACAAAGTACTACAGTCCATTGCTCTTGTAGAGTTTTGTTTTTTCACTTGAATAATCTTAGAGGACACTGCATGATGGAGGAAAGCCAGCTGGCTGGACTTGAAGGGCAGGTTGAATCCCTTTTTCAACATTTAATATTTATGTTCTCAAATATATCCCCAAACATTTGAGGATATTGATGTTACAACTTTATTTTGTTACCTCTGAGTCATTGCACTGCCAGAACCCTCATTTAACTAACTGTGATGAAAGAGCATCATAGACAGTTTGTCCTGCAGAGGACAAGCTATAAACT
This sequence comes from Spilogale gracilis, assembly GCA_004023965.1. NCBI lineage: Eukaryota > Metazoa > Chordata > Mammalia > Carnivora > Mephitidae > Spilogale > Spilogale gracilis. The sequence continues at coordinate 59,362 of PITA01009263.1, read as the reverse complement.
TTTCCTTTGAAATTTATCTTTTGTACTTTGATATTTTTGTTACTAAATGTCCCCTGTGCTTCACAAGCTTGTGGATAAAATGAAATTGCATCTGTATTTACGAGCAAATTTCAATGGCTTTAAAATTTCACCCCGTTTCCTAGCAAGGTTCCCCTTCCCAAATGTTTCTAAGACTCTCCAGGGATGCCTATACAGACCCGTGAATCAGTTGTTTCAAAAGAAATAGGAATGTAGACCTTTTGCTGGACCCCACTGTGGCTGATACTCAGATAACTTGACCTGTCAGGTATGTCCAGTCAGTCAGGTACCTCCAGTTTCATTGGGTCAACGAGAAAAGCTGCAAGGACCCAGGACATCCACAGAGATATGGCTTAGGTGAATTTTCTGTTCCTCCTGGTTCTTATGCCTCATTTGATGATCCCATTGCTTTTGCCACTGACCCTCCCACTTCTTTGGATGCCTTTTCCAGCTATGAGATTTCCTCATAGGGAGAAAGACATTTCTTCCCTCACTATCACACTCAGAAGAGAGACCTACAGCAGGCTTACAATAGCTAATTATTATTAGTTATACTGTTTTAACTCTTTGAATGCACATCCATAGAGTCATTTCTCCAGACATACCCAAAGTGCAAGAGTGACTGAATAAGGATGAGTTCCAGAGTTAACCAAACATGGAATCCAGAAAGAAGCAACATTCCTATGTGGAACACAGAAACACAACCCTTTCTTATGGTTCATTTTCAGTCAGAGGCTCTCCTTGTCCTCTACTGCAAAAAGAACTGATTTTATATTTTGAACTTTAACATTGATAGTGATGTCGGTAGTGGGAAGAAGAATCATGGTCCCAGTTCTTTGTCTTCCGTGGGATTCGTATTCTTCTGTATAAATTTGTGGCGTGAAACATACATGTTAAAGGAGGGATTTTCCCCCCACTTCCTCTCAAGCCAAGACAGGAAGAATGGAGAAAGAATGACATCTTATTCCCATAACTGATTATATCTAAGCACAAATTTTACTTAAGCAAAACTCTTAAGTATCTTTTGGATACTTAGAATGAAAGCATTTGTTTTGCTGAAGTTTTGCTGAAGTAGAACAAAAAACTTACGAGGATAAAATGAGAGTGAGAGTTGGTGTTAAGATAGTAATTGTCGTGTAAAAAATAAATATGACCAACAATCTAGTATTTTTCTGATGTGGAACAATAGCATTAATTTAACTTAATGAAAAGCATGAATTTAAGTAAGGAAAAGATTTATAAATTATGTGGCAGGTTTTTCCTGACCCCTTTTCATCTTCTTAACTATTCATGTTATTCATGTTCTCATTAGATTTTTACTCAGCTATCATCTATTTTAATTTTAAGTAGGTGAGGTCTTAGAGATATCAGGATGGATTAGATCCAGTTCTTAAGGAGTTCATTCATGGTCAAAAGAAACTGAATAGGTTACACACACGTTTCACACATTATCAGGAACTCAAAGAGGGTCTGAGCTTTTACTCTAGTTAAATGCTTAACAAGTGAGCCTGCTAGTTTCATAGGTGCTAGTATACGGTATGAGATTCCTGGGTCAGAGAAAAGGACTTTATTACTCATGGTACGATGAGAAGCATGAACTTCATATTCTCATGAATTCTTTCCCCACTCTCACGAGGGTCCATGAGGTGATGTGAAATGGCCCAGGTAGAATGTGTATACAGTAGTTTGTATCACAGTTGAAGAATGCTAAGCTTAGGAAGTTCTCCACCATACAAAGGAGGCTGCTAACAAATTTGCCTAACCTTTACCTTGGGAGATAGGTTAAGAAAAAACCCACCTTCTTCCCCTCAAAGAGAAACACTCTGTCTTCTAAGGCAGTTAGCCAAACACAAATCCTCCAAAAGGTAGTTGGAAACAAAATCTGTCAGTGTCTTTCTTCAAATGAGCAGGAATGCAAGACCCCCATGGAGAATCTCCTCTCAACATTTACATAACAACAATAATAACAACAGTGATGTATTCTGAAAAAGAGTTATGAGTATGCTACATAGGAGGGCATGACGTAGCTGAGTCTAGGAAGGGAAGATACATTTTAACTTGATAGGAAGGGCAGAAAAATCGAGACAAAGGAAGTTCATCAGCATGGAAAATACCAACTGCTGCTCCAAGACTGCCCTCTAGTGTATGGAAAGCTTCACCTCTGTGACATTTGGCTTTGATGACAACTTTTTGCAGTGATGGGGGTGGAGGGTTGGGGAGGAGACATTTGCTTTGGAGGTAAAAACCAGGTCTTTGTTATACCACCTGGGGATCTATTTCTCCTGGTAATCATAAGAATTTACACTACTTAAAGTTTCTCTCTTTAAAAAATTTCCTTGTTGCCTTTATGTGACAAGTTTCAGGGAATTATTTCTCTAGGATTTGAAGGAGAGAATAGTTACTGCTTATTGGTCTTGATAGTTCACACCTCACTGCATGCAAATTATTTGTACAAATCATGAGAGTCTGGCCAACTAATGAAGTCATGGAGGCAGAATATTAGAACTATGACTTCTAGGAGTTATCTAGTTGATCCCTTCTTTTTTTTCGTTCCTTTTTCCTTTCTTCCTCAAGGACTTTAATTGCTTACTGTGTTAGTGTTCCATGCTGGGGATACAAAAATGAAAGACAATGACTTCTTTCCTTAAATTGCTAAGGGAATCTTAGGAATGAAGAGACATGGTTAATTACAATAAACTAAGGTAAATTCTAAGACAAAAGGAATAGCAACTACTATGGTTATGGAACTGGATTCAGATAAGGGCTTCACAAATGAATATTCAGAAGAGATAATTCTTAAATTGGATCTGGAAGGACAGCCAGGAAGTATCTAGGGAAAGAATGAGTAGGCAGAGGTTAATCTCTCTATCAAGGGCTTTTTATGTCATGCTAAGGAATCTGGATTTTATCCCAGTTGGTATCAGGGAACTTTGGAGAATCTTTATCAAAGAAGTGATGCGATCAGATTTACATTTTAGAATGATTGCTTTGGCTGCTATGTGGAGAATAGATTAAAAGAAGAAACACTGGGGACAGGGAAAACAATTAAGACACTGTTACAGTGACCTAGGCAAGAGACCTGTGAGTCTCTGATGGATATCATTAGCATACAGACTAAAAGGAGTGTATGTATACTAGTAGTAAAATCAATATAATTGATAAAAAATGGGAAAAAAAGAAAAGAACAGGAATTCAAAGATGACCGAGGTTTGTTGTACCTGGGTAGATGGGCTGTTTTCAAACAAGATCTAAGAAAGAAAATTTAGCAACAGACTTGAGATGATTCAGGTTTTGCTGTACTGTGACTTAATCTTCTTTGGATCATTCAGAGAGAAATGCTATCTGGACTTGAATGTATCAATATGGAATCAATATTCCAGTATTTTTATTTCCTTCTGTAGCCCCTTTTGAAGTCATAATGTTTGAGCAATGGACAGGCTTTTGCAAAGCATTTTGGGTTCTCTGCTTCACTGAGCATCTTTCTTTCATCTGAATGCTCATACGCCTAAGGAAGGTCTTTCATGTAAATCTTTTCTTCCTATTGAATGTTACTTGAAAATATTGCAAGGGTCACATGTTTATTTGAACGTTATTTAAGTCAGTGGTTCTGTGTCATGAAAATGTTTTTCAATAGATCTACTTTCCCCCCCACACCTTGGCCCCACCCCCTCTATTGGAAGCATTTTGATTGTTCAGCAAATGTGCACAGCATTCTCAGAACTCTGTTGAGTTTGCCCAGTGCTTTCGGAATCTGTTATACCTGGAAACTGTAGAAAACTTTAAGTTCTTTGTTACTGTTTGCTGTTTGCAGAATTTGGTTTCTACATTATATTTATTCAGCATGAATTATTTAAGAATAGGACGTATCAATAAAGGCATTTTACACACTTAAAAAAACAAAATGATTTTTTTTGCTTTTTCATTTTATTTTCACCATTTGCTCCATTCCAATTCTGTATAATTCAACCTCTTACTTATTGTAATCTTAAGGTTATTGGCAACTTAAGAGCTACTTCTTTCTTTGTATTATGTTGACTAGTAAGTGTAGATATATTAACAAATATATTTGTCATCCCTTTAAAAAAAAAAAACAGAATGGCTCTAAGCAGATATAAAGAAATTATTTCTTTCTATCAGAGAAATGAAACTTGACAAGAAAAAGATCAGCCTGAGAGGTATACTTAAGGTCTTCCCAGATATTTTGTGAGTCTGTACCTTCGCCTGGGCATACATGGTCATTTTCTCATTTTCCCCATGTATGGAGTTACTTTAGAAGTACCTGATAATTAATGTCTGCCTTCCAAAGGGGAAAAATAAAAGTGAAGTGGGGACAGGAGGAAGAGGGCTAGCCCTTTAAATCCCAGAGAAGTCACTTCAGTGCAGGAAGCAGGGGCTTGCAATAATAGGGAGAGATATAACCACAATGGCCCACCAGCTCCCTGAACTTCTGTGGTCAGAAGCCGAATTTAGCAATTAGAGCACAGATCCTTTTGCTTACCCTGTTTCCTGCCAGCGCTGGTACAGGTTGCTTGGGAACGGGCAGGGCTGCCTGCTATGGAGGTGGGAAATGGGTAGTGCTACTTTGCTAAGAGCTGAAGTTGATCGCAATTAACTACAATTTACTGTCCAAGCTTTCTCCTGTAGTACAAGCCTTCGATAGACTCCAAAGCTCCAAAATTGTTATTCCAGAAGGATTCTGCCAGTGTAATTGTTGTGTAGGTGGGGAGACAGATTCCTGGTGCTTCCAGTTCCCTCCTTTCCTTCCTTCCTTCCTCCCTGGTTTTCTTTCTTTCTCTCTGTTTTGCTCTGTCTTTTCCCCTTCCCCTCTTTTCTCTTTTCCCTTTGGAGAGCCAGCACACCACTGGAAAGACTAGCTGGTATGTGCTCCTTGGGACAAGATGGGCTGGGATGAAGTGGGCCATACAGTTTATATGCTTATGATTTTCAAATTTATTCACCTAACCCTGACCTCTTCTTTGAAAAGCTCACATACACAAACATTTAATTGGCATCTTTATTTGGAGGTCTAATAACCTTTTCAGACTCCAAGCATTCAAATCTGAACTTCTGGTTTCCCTCTCAGACGTCTTCCTCTCAGTCCATCTCAGGTCAATCATCTTCCTAGTGTTGCAAATAAAAAAACCAGGGGATTTTTTTTTTCCCTCTTTCATCTCCTGTAAGCACACCACAAGGAATTTTTCTTGATTTTTCTGTAATACATCTGAGACCCATCTACTTCTATTTTTCCTCACTGACTAAGGCATCCTAATTTGCTTCTTTGTAATGCCTTCTTTACAAGCCAACCTTTAAGGAATATAAAGAGTGTGCCACTTACAGCGCTCTTAGAATGAAGTGATACTCCTTCAGTATGACCTACACGTCTATCCCTGCTGCTTACTTCTCAAACTCCATTGCATATTGCTTCCTTCTTCTTTTCTGATTGTGTTCTTTGCTGACTAGTTTTCTTTCTGCCTGGAACTTTCTCCTTCTAGTTCTATGTACATCTGTCCCTTTTGTATCTCAAGATCTTAGTTCAAAGTTATCCTTTCAGGGAATTTTCCATTGACCACACTGTCACCCCTTTTTAAATACTGTGTAGTACTTCCTGCTGAGATTATATTGCTTGATTATGTTTTTACTTGCCTTTTAAGAAATCTCTGTCCTCAGACTAGATAAAATTTCCTTGAGGTCAGGGTCTTTGTCTTATTCACGGCTCTGTCCTCAGCTCTATAATGATACACAGTTCTGGTCTTCAAACTGTAGTATAAATACTCCCACAGGATCATAAAAATTGATAACTTAAAGAGAAATCTACTTCTAGTCCAGCTTCCTTATGGATTCTTTTCTAAATTTGATCTAGAGAATCCATCATTCAGATTTTTTTGCCAACTCCCCTTTAACAATTGTCTCTGGACTCCTTTTTTTTTTAAAAAAAATGATATCTCTACTTGCCTATCTTAATATAATGTTTTTCTCTAAGATGTAAAAACTTCTGATCCACCAAAAAATGGTGACAGACATGACCAGATTTAGAAAATGAAACATTTGGATGTCCACATAGCAAATAGTCTCTTGATTCCGGTGGTTTCCAACTAATTGTTTTCAACCAAAGGGCAGACTAATTGCAGTTAAAAAAAAAAAGATAGATTCTTATGTGACTTTCTTTTGTTTGACATATAACTTAGAAACAGTTTGAAGTATTGAGTGGCACTGTGATAACAAACTCTTCACATTCTCTTCTACTTGTTGGCCTTGAAATAATACATTAGTCTTACACTATTTAATAAAACCAAATAATACTAAAATATCCCTAAATATTAAAAAGAAATAAAAATTGGTACACTTAAAAGTAGGTCATGTTTGTGAGCACTATATATCTAGCTGCCTTACTCAGCTAATAACTTTGTGCAGTGCCATTTGGCAATTATCTGTCTATAGTAGCCCAAACATCTAGTTAGGATGGGAAATGGGACTGAACTTCTGGAGTCTGAAAGAGCCAAAACACAAGCTAAGGAGGAGAAGGAAAGGAACTTCAGTTATTTTAGAACGTTGGAGCAAAGAGAAGCGAGGTTTTCTATTTCAAGAGTAAGTCCCACAAACTTGGATATGCATCACTTTCTTTATTGTCTTAGAACCAGACTTTGTATCTGTCTTGAGCCCACCCTTCCCCTGAAAATAGGAAATTTAATCTGTCATTCTCAGGTAAACTGAATAAGGCTCAGTGATGTTTTATATCATTTTTCGTATTTAGTATTTGGGTTTCTATCTCCTCTCTCCAGGGGTATGTTTATACTTTAAGAAGCTTGGATTTCATCATAACGTCTTGTTGTTGGACTTTGGAGTAGGGTTTCTGGTTTATACTGTCCTCTGTTCATTATGGCTTCTATTTGGGTTTTGGAAGGTGGCATCTGTCCACCACCACTGCCGCTGATGTCTGCATTCCTAGCATGGTTTCTGACCCTTTTTTGTCCATACTCCCTCTGCTGATAGTATCCCTTTGTCAAAACCACACACTCCTTATATTTTTCTACCTTCCCTGAGTCATTGCTGTGCTCATCTTGGGTACTCAGGGACCACTACATGCTTTCCTATATTCTGTGACTGTGGCCCACGGGGGAAGCTGCCTCAGTTCTTTTCCTCTGGGACCTTACCTGTTGCCATCATATTTTTTCTGGCTGTGGTCCCATGTTGGTACCAGAAAGAAATGAGGATGCCTTGTGGTCTGCTTTCAAATGCCGCTAAATATAAATGGAATTTCTATGTGCTCCCTGCCCCCAACAAATTGATGTGTGTGTGTGTGTGTGTGTGTGTGTGTGTGTGTGAAGTCCCTGTTCTGAAATCCACACTGGAAGTTTATCCCATTGCTCTTTTTTCCATTTGCTATTTTTTCCTTTAACAAATCCCCTAGCTTTATCTCCTGTTGGTGGAAAAGTCAGATCTTATATTAACTTGCATCCTTCCCTGTATTCTATTATTTATAATTTAAACATTAAGCGCTTAATTTTGGTGAGTAAAATGAGAAGAATATGACAAGACACCTTTTATATGTGTTTCTTGTGACGGTTGCAATCAGAGATCCTGGCTTTCAAATGTCCGTATTTGCCGTAGATTTTTAAACCCAAGAATTTGACTCTTTTTTCCTGTTCTGTATTATCTCCATAAGAGTGAATTCTGCATCCTGGTTAATGGGAAAAGGTAAGGGGTACAAAGAAATGAGGAGAAAGATGCTATTAATTTATTAGAGTGAAAGCAGTAGAGAATTAACCAATCTGTGGGAGGCAAGAAGTTTCCAAACCAAGTTGGTAATGTTAGTTATAAGAAATTTATTATTTTTTATTTTTTCAAATGTTTATGTAAATTCTAGTTAATTAACATACAGTGCAGTGTTGGTTTCAGGAGTAGAATTCAGTAATTCATCACTTCCATACAACACACGGTGCTCATATCAAGTGCCCTCCCTAATACGTATCACCCCTCTAGTGTATCCCCTACCCATCACCCTCCATCAGCCCTCAGTTTGTTCTTTATCTTTAAGAGTCTCTTATACTTTATTTCCCTCTCTCTTTTTTTCTCCCCCCATATGTTCAATTGTTTTGTTTCTTGAATTTACATGTGAGTGAGATCATATGGTATTTTTTTTTCCCCTGACTGACTTATTTCACTTAACATAATACACTCTAGCTCCATGCATATCATTGCAAGCAGCAAGATTTCATTCTTTTTTATGGCTGGTAATATGCCATGTTACATATGAAGTGGACTATTCTTCTTTACCCATTCATCAGTCAATGGACATTTGGACTCTTTCCATAATTTATTGTTGATAATGCTAAATGCTACTATGAATATTGGGATGCATGTACCTCTTCAAGTCTATATTTTTGTATCCTTTGGGTAAATGCCTAGTAGTTCAATTGCTGGATCATTGAGTTCTGTTTTCATATTTGATTGTAGAGATAAAATAGTTCTATTTTCAACTTTATGAGGAACCTCCATACTATTTTCCAGAGTAGCTGCACCAGTTTGCATTTCCACCACCAGTGGAGGAAGGTTTCCCTTTCTCCACATCCTCGCCAACATCTGTCGTTTCCTCTAGTTAATTTTAGCCATTCTGACTGTATGAGGTTGTATCTCACTGTGGTTTTGCTTTTGAGTGAGGTTGAGCATCTTTTCATGTGTCTGTTAGCCATCTGGATGTCTTCTTTGGAAAAGTGTCTATTCATGTTTTCCCATTATTAACTGGATTATTTGGTTTTTTGATATTGAGATTAATAAGTTTGTTATAGATTTTGGATACTAAATACTTGATCATTTATGGCATTTGCAAATATCTTCTCCCATTCTGTAGGCTGCCTTTTAGTTTAGTTACAAGAAATTTAGACAAGGGGGAAATCCAAGATGAGAAGAGTGGTCTAAGTTTTCAAAAGGGGGCTGACTGGTCTGGCATGCATTTCAAAAGAAGGAGGTATGAAATGAAATCTGGATAGGGCAGAGAGCCCTAGAATGGCACCACTGGGATGACTTCATCATAGGTGCTTAATATTCTCCACCCAGGTTTGAGCCTTGTTCTCCTTATGGCATCTGGGAAGGGGCTAGAGGAAGTAGGATACTTTTCAGGGCAGGGCCTCTAGGTGCTTATGGCTGAGAATTGCAGTTCAGGCAGAGAACTAGAATCTAAAGAGGTTCTTCTAGTTTTAACATCTTAGTATCAAAGAATGTTTGAGTTACCTAAGCACACAGTTGGTGCAAAATGGGTCCCTGAATGACCTGCTTTCTACAGTTCATTCTTTGTATCTGAATCACTGTTTTTTGTGCTCAGAACTCTGGGATGGTCACTGAGAATATTAGCACACTAAAAACAAATTATCCCAATTAAAAGGTTATATGGTGTAATTTGGGGCTGGCAAAGAAAATGTAGTATATTTTCTCTACCCCATTGCTCAGGTTATAAACAGCTGATAAATATAAATTATCAAGAAAACCAGATTTACCCCTTCTCCTACCCTTGACTCTCCCCTTTTATCACTGGGCCCCCCCAGATGCCTTTATAAGGCCTCTCTGCTGCTCTGTCCTCCCTGGCTTGCAAGAGATAAAAAAGAACGAAGATGTGGCACACATGCTGGAAAAGCTGTACCCAAGCCTACCCACTCTTGTGTGTGTTTACGTTTTCATCTGTTTTATCAGTGTTTCTTAAATAGCACTTAGCTTATTTTTTATAACTTGAAGTTAATCATGCTGTTGTTCACTTTCCCATTCTCTAATGTTTTCACATGATATGAATTATGTATTCTTGGGCAACCTAGGATTAAAAAAAAATGTGGTTTTGATTTGAGCTTTCCTGAGTGCTAAAAATGTTGAACATTTTCTCATTTGTCTGCTAGCTATTTGGATGTCTTCTTTGGAGATGTGTCTGTTCATGTCCTCTGCCCGTTTTTTGACTTGATTACTTTTTTTTGGATGTTGAGTTTGAGAAGTTCTTTATAAATCTTGAAGACCAGTCCTTTATCTGTAATATCATTTGCAAATAGCTTTTCCCATTCCATGGGTTGTCTCTTACTTTTGTTACACCAATTAGAATGGCAAAATTAACAAAGCAGGAATCAATAAATGCTGGAGAGGATGTGGAGAATGGGGAACCCTCTTACACTGTTGATGGGAATGCAAGTTGGTATAGCCACTTTGGAAAATAGTATGGAGGTTCCTCAAAAAGTTAAAAATAGAGCTACCCTATGACTCAGTTATTGCATTACTGGTATTTACCCAAAAGATACAGATGTAATGAAAAATGCACATGCACCCCAATGTTCATAGCAGCAGTGTCCACAGTAGCCAAACTGTGGAAGGAGCTGAGATGCCTTTCAACAGATGAATGGATAAAGAAGTTATTGTTCATATATACAATGGAATATTACTCAGCCATCAGAAAGGATGAATACCCATCATTTGCATTGACATGGATGGAACTGGAGGGGATTATGCTAAGTAAAATAAGTCGATCAGAGAAATATAATTTTCGTATGTCTTTCACTCATATAGGAATACCACAGAGGACAAGGGAAAACTGAAGGGGGTTGAAAATCAGAGGGGAAGATGAACCATGAGAGATTATGGACTAGGGGTAACAATCTGAGGGTTTCAGAGGGAACAGGGGTGAGAGGACGGGTTAGCCCGGTGATATGGGTATTAAGGAGTGTATGTGTTGTAATGAGCACTAGTTGTTATATGCAATTAATGAATTGTTGAACACTACATCAAAAACTAATCAAGTACTGTACGGTGACTAACATAATAAAAAAAAGAAATTTAACACGACCTCAGAAATTAAATGAAATAATGAAAACTGAGAAAAAAACAACTCAGAGGGGTAAAAATCTAGGGTTTATGTCAAATTTTTTTTGTAGTAATTGAAAATAAATTTTGGGTAATTTTCGTTATTGACAGTGTAAGTAGGTTTTTATGTAGGCTGTGACTTGGGCTGTGATTGCTGAATACCTCATAAATGTCTTTCCATGTAATTCATCCCTCTGTGCTATAAAGGAGGGGGTAAGCAAAAGACACAGTACCTTAATTCTGTCTTTCTCTGCATTATTTCTTCCCTTTCAATCACTATGTTTATGTAACATGTTATCTCCTGACTATTTTCCCTGGTACCCATAATCCATTTGTGATATTTAATTCTTTTCAGAAACTTAAACATGGGCTAGTTTTCTTAATTTCCTCCATCTCACCAGGAACTATTCATTGTTCTTATTCTCCCTGTTTAGGTGTATATCCCATGACTTCCCAGGGGTAGCGTGTCATGTCACACGTGTTGATACTGATAACCTTGGAATTATCTTTCCCTCAAACTGGTAGCTAATGTAGTGATTATTTTTATTTTTCTCCTTAAGCTATAGCAATGCAATTTATCTTCAGCATTGTCATTTTTAAACATCTACTAATAATTTACAGTTTGCTCTTCCTTTTGCACAAATGCTATTAAATAATATTGAGTAACTATGTACACATGCCAAGAACTTTACAGACTTGTAAAATAGCAGGCCATTTCAAGGATTTCTGTCTTGGTAGAGACATTTATAAGTAAAAGAGAGTGAAATTCAAAAGCAAATTCAGTTCAAGGTCAATGAGAGGCAACTCAATTGGATGGGTTACTATTTTCTTCAAAGAGGTTTTAAACCAGTCAACATCCTTCTCAAATTGCTTCAATAGTTCATGAGGAATACCATTTTTTTTCCCTTGGGATGAGGTTTTTGTATTACATTACCAAAAAGATTCTCAGAGCAGATTTGGGACAGTTTTTAGGTTAAAGTTCTTCTCTTGACTCAGACAGTCTTCAAAAATGTCTTAGTAGGGCGCCTGGGTGGCTCAGTGGGTTAAAGCCTCTGCCTCTGGCTCAGGTCATGATCTCAGGGTCCTGGGATCGAGGCCCACTTCGGGCTCTCTGCTCAGCAGGGAGCCTGCTTCCTCCTCTCTCTCTGCCTGCTTCTCCGCCTACTTGTGACCTCTCTCTGTCAAATAAATAAATAAAATCTTAAAAAAAAAATCTATCTTAGTGAAAAGGCAAGTTTTCATTGTATATTTGTGCTAAGATCATTCAGTTGGATTTTTTGTCCAATCACTTTCACATTTTTTATAAATGGTAAAAGTTGGACATAGGCTTAATTTATGCCGTATGTATGTAGTTCACAGTCACCAGGTCATCCACAATGTTTCATCGTATACTGATACTCCTTTTCCTTTATAATAGGAATGTTTGCAAACAAAATCCTGTGGCAACTCAGAATCAATATTAGCTGTTTCACATGGTCTGTGGACTAAAGTTTTTATCTATATTCTTTTCAACATGGCCTACAGTATCTACCTAAGTCCCGTTAAAGGGTGATGAATAGTGCTCTTGCTGTTTTATTAATAAAACTAGAGCTATTTCATACTAAGGACAGAGAATTAGCTTCTGTTCAGAGATTTTTTATTTTAAGTTTATTTTATTATTTCATTTCATTTCATTTATTTCATATTTCAATTTTTTCTCCACACCCAGCATAGGGCTTGAACTCATGACTCTGGGATCAAGAGTCATATGCTCAGAGTGACTGGGTGGCTCAGTCAGTAGGGCATCTGACCTTTGATTTCTACTACAGTCGTGATTTCAGGGTGGTGAGATTGAGCTATGCCTCAGGCTCTGAGCTCAGTGTTGAGTCTGCTTGTCCCTCTCTCTGCTCCTACCCCCACTTACATGCTCTCTCTCTCTCTTTCTCAAATAAATAAGTAAAAAAAAAAAAAAAAAGAGTCATGTGTTCTTCTGACTAAGCCAGCCAGATGCTCAGCTTCTGTTGGGATTTTTAAAAAGATTTGGGGAAAAAAAAAATCCAGGCTACATTATTATTCCAGAATTTACTTTTCTGTTTTCCCCCACATTCCCTTCCTTATTCATCTTCTCCTTCCTCAACTTTATCTTCTCTTTTCTCTCCTCAGTCCTTTACTTTCCACTTCTCTTCTCTTTTTCCTTTAGTTTTTCTTACTTTTTCTTCTTTCCCTACTTTTCTCCTCTCCTCTCCCTTCCCTTCCCCTCCCTCCCTCCCTCCCTTCCTTCCTATTGCTCTTATCATCTTGTCTACTCTGAGGTCAAAGGACCAAAGAGCAAGTGACTATTTTCTTCTAGCATCACCTACTGTCCCTAAAAATGAAGGACTATTCCTGTTTGTTTGTTTGTTTGTTTGTTTGTTTTGCCTCTGAGGACCCCAGAGTCATCACTGTAGCTGGCCTACTAGGTAGGAGTGGTGCTATAGCCTATAAGGCTAGAACGCTATTAGTCACAGAGTAGGTACCAGACCAAATGCCATATATGAAGTGCCTAATTCCTTCAGAGTGGGCTTGTCATACTTAATGAAATAAGCTTTGCCTTCAAGTCTGACTTTTCTCGTACAGTTATGATTATAAATTAGGTTTAACTAATAATGTTGAAATTGTATGAATAACCACATTGCAGTACGGGGAATCCAGAAAGGCACTGGACCTAATATTTTACAAGTTTTACAGCAAAACCAAACCACACATATGCTATTTATACAGAATCATCATAAATACTATCAGTGGTTTGATTATTTACTGATACTCTGTGGTTAGAATAGTAAACTTTATCTCAACATCTTTTAACAAAAACAATGATGCTTTTTTTCTGAGTTCAATCTATTTTAAAATCACTTCTGAATTCTAAACATTAGAAGCATTATACTTAAATTCTTTAAAAAATCCAGTGGTTATATTTACAGTTTTCATATTAAGAATTCATAAATTCATAGCTTTTTTGTAGATTCCATTCAATTTCTATATAGGCAATTGTATTATTTGTGAATAATGAGAATTCTACATTTTCCTTTCCAGTACAGATACTTTTATTTCTTGTTCTTGCCTTATTGCTCTGACTAAAACCTCTGATAAAATGTTGAATAGGAAGGATGAGAGCAGACATTCCTGTCTTGTTCCTGATATTTAGGGAAAAGCATTCACCATTAAGTATAATGTTAACTATATGTTTTTCACAAATTCCCTTTATCAGGTTGAAGAGGTTTCCTTCTATTCTTACTTTGTTGAAAATGTTTTTGTCGGGAAGAGATGTTGGATTTTGTCATATGCTCTTCTTGCATCCATTGAGATATCATACGCTTTTTCTTTTCTAGTTGTTTAATATGGTAAATTACATTGATTGATTTTCAAGTTGCAAACCAACATTCCTGGAATAAACATTACTTATTCATGGTGAATTATTAATTTTCTGTATCACTGGATTTAGTTTACTAAAATTTTTTTAAATGCATCTATGTTCCTGAGAAATACTGATTTGTGATCTTCTTTACTTGTAATATCTTTGTCTAGTTTTAGTATCACAGCAGTATTCTTTCTTTTAGAATAAATTAAGAAGTATTCCCTCTTTTTTCAATTTTCTGGAAGAGTATCTAAAAAATTGATATTTCCTTCTAGATACTTCATAGAATTCACCAGTGAAGCCACCTGGGCTTGGAGTTCTCTCTCTTTTTTTTTTTTTTTAAAAGATTTTATTTATTTGACAGAGAGAAACACAGCCAGAGAGGGAACACAAGCAGGGGGAGTGAGAGAGGGAGAAGCAGGCTTCCCGCTGAGCAGGAATCCTGATGTGGGACTCGATCCCGGGTCTCCAGGATCATGACCTGAGCCGAAGGCAGTTGCTTAACCAACTGAGCCACCCAGGCGCCCCTATCAGAAGGCTTTTTAACAAAAAATTCAGTTTCTCCAATATGTATAGGGAGTTTCACGTTATCTATTTGTTTTTGAGTGAGCTTTGGTAGTATGTGACTTTCAAAACATTCTGAGTTGTTAAATTTATTTAATTTATTGGTTCTCCATTGTGTGGAAACTCTATCAAAGTAGTTGGCTGGGACAGTTGTGGGGTTCATCTCATTTATTTTCCGTCTCTCAAGGGTCATTGCCTTTTGTTGCCTGATACCCAATGTCTTGAAAACCACTCATATATTTTGTATGCCTTTTGTTTTTCAGGCAGGAGAGAAAAATCTGGTTTCTCCATGTTGGCCAGAAGCAGAGGTCATAATCCAGGTATTTTAAAATTAAAATTTTAAATAAAATGAATAATTTCTTAGAAGTCAGTTTGTTGGGGAGACACTGTGTTAGCCCATGTTCATGAACTTAAGTATGTTTGCATTTATTTGAAGGGGTTACATACTTACTGAATTATATTCACATTAATAACACTTCCACTGAATGAGATTATTTGGGTTGAGCTTCTCTTTTTCATTTAACTAAGAAAATATTGGGGCGCCTGGGTGGCTCAGTTGGTTAAGCGACTGCTTTCGGCTCAGGTCATGATCCTGGAGACCTGGGATCGAGCCCCACATCAGGCTTCCTGCTCGGCGGGAAGCCTGCTTCTCCCTCTCTCAGTCCCTCTGCTTGTGTTCCCTCTCTAGCTGTGTTTCTCTCTGTCAAATAAATAAATAAAATCTTTAAAAAAAAAGAAAATATGGAGCATATCTATCTTAATTCACTATTGTTAGTATCTCTCCTTTCCAAGGCCAATTTTCTCTTGCAACGAGAGGGTGTCAGTGATTTAAGAGAGTACCAGAGATGATTTGAACATAAGAAACACCTGGTCAGGGCACCTGGGTGACACAGTTGGTTGAGCCACACTGCCTTTGGCTCAGGTCATGGTCCCAGAGTTCCAAGACTGAGTCCCACATCTGGCTCCCAACTCCACGGGGAGTCTGCTTTCTCCCTTCTCCCTTCTCATGCTCTCTCTCACTCTCTCTCTCTCAAATAAACAAGTAAAATCTTAAAAAACAAAAACAAAAAAGAAACACCTGGTCACTTTTATTATTTGGAATTTAGGCCTTATCCTGGATCAACAAATTGTTGAATAAAATTGCAGTTCCAAAGAACAAGAAATAGCCACAGTATTGGCTGTGTTATTAACCAGAATGACAATAGATTCGAACTACCAGAGGAATTTTAGCTTTGTAAAAACAAGAACTTACTTATTTTCTATTTGTTTGCTTATAATTATTTACAATTATAAACTATGCCAATAATTATTTACAGTTACAAATACGAATTTATTGAATGTCAAATTCAATAAACCTTTTTAGCAGTATACATATGCAGTGGTTAGGCAAAAGTCCTGACATCTGGGTGGAATATGAAGAAAACAAAAATATTTTTGTGCAGCCTTCTATTTTAAAACTGGCTGTACACTGAAAGACCAGTTTTCTCTGTGAGCCACCAGTGCTCAATTTCTCTATTATACATAGCTTGTTTTAAGTTTAATCTAACAGGACTCCTGGATGGCTCAGTTGATTAAGTGTCTGTCTTAGGCTCAGGTCATGATACTCGGGTGCGGGAATCAGGTTACTCACCTGGCTGCCTGCTTGGTGCTCTCACTCTATCTGTTAAATAAACAAAATAAATAAAATCTTTAAGAAATATATTAAGAATAACAAATAAGGCTATATAAGTAAAAATTGTGTGGTAACTATACTATTGCTAGTGTCCTTATTTGCCAAGTACTACCCTCTTTGTTGCAGGAAGTTTCTATTTATTTTAATTACTTAAACATTTTTAATTGTTAGGTCTTAAAGTTAATTAAGTCTGAAGTCTTAAAGTTAATTAAGGGTTTTATAATTACAATTTATGTTGACATTAAAGAACAATAAATCTACTTGGTATTAAACACTTATCCCTAAAATTTTACTCAGATAATACAAATAAGGTAATTGTGGAGTTAGGTAATTTTTAGCATTGCTTGAAGTTTATAACATCATTGTTTAAGATGTTCATTATTTTAATTCAACATGGTTTTATATCCATATTTACATCTTTGCAGTCTTAAAATCTCAGTATAATTAGTAATTACTTAAATGATCTGTATGACAAATATAAGTTGTTGCCAATAAATTAGGCTCCCTGTCAAAAAATAAATTAGAGTGATGGATAAGTGAAAATGTTGTTTGCATTTTATCCTGCAGCCTAATAATATTTCATTTGTGAATGTATTACCATAATGAGGAGTATTAATTAATTTTATGTAAAATAAAATATAAAATATTTATATATAAAATATTTATTTAAAAATTTATATAGAATATATAAAACATTCAATGCAATTTAATATAAAATATTTAATTTAATTTCATATAAAATTTACACAAAAATATTTATATAAAATATGTTAATTAATCAATTAATTAATTAATTAGGTAGGCTCCACACACAGTGTGGGGCCCAGCACAGGGCTTGAGCTCATGACCCTGAGGTCAAGACCTGAGCTGAGATCAAGATTTGGATACTTAACAGACTGAGCCACCCAGGCACCCCTATAAAATATTTATTTATAAAATGTTCATCAATAATTGAAACATTTATATACTAATTTTAAAAAAAAATTCCTTTAAAAATGATAAAAACTCAATACAAGAATGTTTCTTAAGGAAGATCTGATGATTAACTGTTTATCTTTAATTTTTTTTATCTTAGTCACCAGGATTATAATCATTAATAAAATTCAGTCATTTCCTTTTCAGAGATTTTGTTCCTTTCTGTTAAAGGGAGCATAATTATTTTTAGAACCAATCATGGAAAACTTTTCTGCAACACAGTTAATATATGTTATTGTTTCTATTTAGGTATTCATTTTTCCAGTGACCTAGTTCTTTGCAAATATAGAAATGAATTTAAAAAGGGTTAGATACTTATTGAGGATTTTGAAATGAATTTAGACTGATTTAGGCATTCCGATTGCTACATTTATCAAACCTTTATTTTTTGCAGATTTCTTATTGTCTACTAGGATGTTATGTTGGCAATGTTCTTTTTTTAATTTTTTTTTGACAGTGTTCTGATGTACCTTGAATCTCATCCAAAGTGGTTCTTTAACAATTGAGCTTTTGCTTTTCACTAAGCTTTGAATTTCAGAATTTAGCCTTAAAAAGGAGCAATCATAATGTTCCTATCTTTATGTTAGGATATGTGATACCAGAATGTTGTAAAAATAATTAGTAGAAGCAGACGTAGTAATTTGGTACTGGCTTTCCAGAGTTTTATATACAATTTTATACTTCAGTTCATAAAAGACAATTTTGGTCCTTTATTTTGAAGAGTAATTTTAAAATTGATTCTATTTACTTGATTTTTATATTTTAAAATTATTTCAGGAAAGGTTGTAAAGTTCGTACAAAAAACTCCATGTGAATTACCCTCATATAAATACTGCAAATGTTAACATTTTAATCACACTTGCTTTGTTATTTTCTATGTAAATATATACCTAAGTATTATAAATTATGGAGAATTTAAGAATAAATTGCAGACCTATAACACTTTATAGCATCATAAACACTTCAGTGTATATTTCTTATTAAGGGACACATTTTCTTATATAACCATTGCACAATTATCAAAATCAGGACATTAACACCAGTATGATCCTATTATCTAATCCAAAGACCTCATTCAGATTTCACTAATTGTCTCACTTTTATCCCTCGGTGCACACTTAAGAGCACTGGATCCAATCCAGGAACACATGTTGCATTTATCTGTCATGTCTTTTTAGTTTCCTTGAGTCTGTGACAGTTCCTACATCAGTCTTTCTCTTTCATCTCCTGGATATTTTTTGAGGAGTGCAGTTCATTTATTTTGGTAAAATCTTCCTCAGATTAGGACTATCTGAAGTTTCATCTTGATTAAATTTGGACTGTACCATTTTGACGAGAATATCACAGAAATGATATTGTATTCTTCTCAGTACATACTATAAGGAGGCACATGACATTTCTCTTTCCCATTACTGGTGAAGTTACCTTTGATCACTTGATTAAGATCTTGTTTTCCAGGGGACACCTGGGTGGCTCAGTAGTTAAGTGTCTCAGGTCATGATCCCGGAGTCCTGGGATGGAGTCCCACATCGGGCTGCCTGCTCTGCGGGAAGCCTGCTTCTCCCTCTCTCACTCTGGCTGCTTGTGTTCCCTCTCTGGCTGTGTTTCTCTCTATCAAATAAATAAAATCTTAAAAAAAAAAGAAAAAAGAAAAAAAGGTTGCCTGGGTGGCTCAGTGAGTTAAAGCCTCTGCCTTTGGCTCAGGTCATCGTCTCAGGGTCCTGGGATCGAGGCTCGCGTCCGGCTCTCTGCTCATCTGGGAGCCTGCTTCCTCCTCTCTCTCTCTACCTGCCTCTCTGCCTACTTGGGATCTCTCTCTGTCAAATAAATAAATAAAAATCTTAAAAAAAAAAAAAGATCTTGTTTTCCAGGTTTCTCTTTCCTGTAACTAAAATGTCTTCATGGAGATTTACTTTAAGACCTTGTCAATACTCCTCATCAAGTTTGAGTATTTACTGGTGATATTTGCCTGGAATAGTTATTAATAGGTGGTTGTCAAATGGTAATTTATTCAATTCCAGTGTTCCTTCTTCATTTATTACTTGATCTACTACTGTAAGGTAGAATAGTTTTCTTTCCCTCTATTTATTAATATAAATTAATGGACTCATGGACTCTTATTTAATGGGACATAATCTTTCCCTCTATTTATTAATATAAATTAATGGACTCATGGACTCTTATTTAATGGGACATAATCCATTACTATTGTTATTTATTTTGACACTGAAATTGGTCCTTATTTGGCCAGTTGGAATGTTTTTACCCTTTTGCCATGTCCCCATCCTTCTTTAAGCACTGCTTTACAAAGCAGTCAAATAGTATTTAAGAGGACTTCACACTTGAGACTTGTGTTATCTTTTTGAGAACACGTTACCTCTATCTTCTAGGGCAGAATTGATATGAAGCTTCTCTAAAGTGGCTGTTGTAGTCATATTAAAAGAGACCTTCAGTGGTCATTGTGATAGATTAAAAATGGCCCTAGAGTCTTTGCAGGCCCTTCCATCAAGCTCTGCGACTTGCTTTGACCAATAGGGTGTGGCAATTTCTTATCTTCACCTTCTTGCGTTTTGCCCTATGTAAGAAACTTAGTCTAGCCTCTTGGAAGATGAAAGGCTACCTACAGGGAAATCAAAGCTCCCAGTGAGAACCAGGACCAAGTGTTTGACATGTAAGTGAGGCCATTATGGATATTCTAGCACAGATGACCCAACAACTGAATTGGCTACGTGAATGAGCTCAGGCAAAACCAGCAAAACATTTGGCCAAATCACAGTATTGTAAAGAATAATAATCCTTTTAAAAAAATCTTTTAAAAATTGGAATTGTTACTCAGCAATAGTTAATATACCATTGTAAATTCAAATGATTTCTAATAATTTACATGTTCTTAAGTATCTTAGAGCTTTTCTCTATAACACATAAATAGATAAAAAGTCCTCTTGAGTCTCCTTGGCTGAAAGGCCTATTTGTTTTGAATTAGATAGCCCCATGGTCACACAAATGATGAACCCTGCAACCAGTGGCATTTTTCGTGGAATATTATTTTTACTTGAAGGAAAACCTCAGGTTATTCAGACATGAGTAGTTGGCAAACACTTTTTTGAAAATGAATGAAGCAAGTCTCTCACTTCAAGAAAAACATCTGAGAGGTACTTGGTTGGCTCAGTCAGTAGAGCATGTTATTCTTGATCTCAAGATTATGAGTTCAAGCCACACTTTGGGTATAGGGATTACTTAAAAATAAAATCTTTTTAAAAAGGATAAAAAGAAAAACATCTGTTAGTATATGTTGCTGGTGATAAAATTTCAAGTAAAAATTTTGAATTTTGGAAAAGTTGTATCTGCCACTAGAACATCATAGCTTAATAATTTCTTTTGAGATTGGTGATGATACTGACGAGAATGATTTTTTGTTTTTATTTTATAATGAAATCTGTTAGTATTTGGAAGGTCTGCATAACTCAGTGAATCCACATTATCTGAATGACAAACACATATTACAAAATAGTATTTGTGTCGGAAAGATCCATTTAGGCAAAGTAGAACAATGGATTTTAATGTAACAATGTATAAGAATTTCATTCATATCATATCAGGTTCCATATAACAACTGACCTTTTAAAAACTACCACTTGTAGAGTTTTTAGTGTCAAAGAAAAATATTCACAATTATCTGAAAGGTTATTAAAGAATTCTCCCCTTTCCAACTATTTATCTATGTAGTCCAGATTTTCCTTATTATTTAAACCAAAACAATGTATTCCAATAGACCAAACATAGAAGTAGGTATGAGAATCCGGCTTATCTTCCATTAAATCTGACAGTAAAAAGTTTTGCATGAAAGTAAGACAATACTAGTCTTCTCATTACATATATTTTTGTTCTGGAAAATTTTAGTTCTTTTTCATAAAATATGCTACTTATGCTAATATGAAATTGTCTTATTAGTTTATAAAGTAAGAAACATATAAACTTTTCTTAGTTTTTATTTACAGTATATTAAAAGTCAATTGGGTAAAACTCCTATAAAAAAGCTGTTGGGATCCTCAATTCTTTTTTAGAGTATAAAGGAATCCTAAGACCAAAAGTTTGAGGAATGCTGCTATCAACAAATGGGCAACTATATATTAAAAGGTTTTCAGAGAATTTCACTGACCATAAACACAAGGGCCTAGAAGCAGCTTCCTAGACACACAGGCAAATATGTAGAGAATCCTGAGTGAAATATAATATTCTAGTCAAAAGACCCAAACATGTCCAAAAACAAACCCTGCAGGAAGAAGACAATATATCATCATGAATTCCTCAACATAGAGTATTGACCAAAACCTTAAGCATCATATCTAGTTCTCCTGTTTGAGGAAATATAATATCCCCTACATGGAAAATCATATGCACCTGCTCTTCAGGAGGTCACTGATAGGACTCAAGTTACAGACCCAAATTACCTTTCCAAGCTCTTACCTTGGATGGCAAGATGTCTCAAAAGCAATCATCTTTTAGAATGGCTGGGTAATAGACCTCCAAATATGCTCTAATCCCTGAAATCTATAAATATTCTATGTTACAGAAAAAAGGACCTTGCAGATGTAATTAAGTTCACAGACATTAAAAGAAACTTTATCCTGGATTAGCTGGGTGGTGAAATCTAAGAGTCTGTAAAAGTAGAGACTTCCTCTGGCTGGAGATGGAAGAGATGGAGCTGAAAGGAAAGGCAAAAAGAATTTGAAGTGTAGGAAGGACCTAAAGCATTGTTAGTGGTGTGAAGATGGAGGGAACACACGTGACTAAGGAAGGAGGCAGATTTAAAGAGCCCAGGGAGGCTAGCTGACAGCTAGCAAAGGAAGGGTTGTCTCAGTCTTATAACCACACAAACTGAATTTGTTCAGCACCTGAAGGAGTTTAGAAGATTCATCCCCAGAGCCTCTACAATGGGGCACAGCTCAGCTGACATCTTGATTTCAGCCTTTGGGACTCTAAGCAGAGGAACTAACTAAGCCACACAGACCCTGGACTTCTGACTTAAAGGACCACGAGATAGGGGCGCCTGGGTGGCTCAGTTGGTTAAGCGACTGCCGGAGACCCGGGATCAAGCCCCACATCAGGCTCCCTGCTCGACAGGAAGCCTGCTTCTCCCTCTCTTACTCCCCCTGCTTGTGTTCCATCTCTGGCTGTATTTCTCTTTGTCAAATAAATAAATACAATCTTAAAAAAAAAAAAGAACCATGAGATAATAGGTAGGTATTGTTTTAAGATGCTAATCTGTGATAATTTATTATTGTAGCAATAGAAAATGAATAAAGTAGCCATTGGACTTTGACATGCGAACGCTTTGAAAATGAGCCCAATTTTTCATGCCTCAGCAGCAACTTCCAGTAGAAGCTCAGGTACCAGAAGTTTGGAGCAACAGAAAGGATCTCACCAGTGTGCTTGTACTGTTCTTAATCCCTTTAACTCTTGTAAGTCCTTTTGAGAAAAGCTAATCTTGATGGGTTCTCCAAAACTGTTAAAAATACTTTTGATGATTAACTATGAGCTTGTGTCAACATTTTGTTACAGTTTTGTGGCAATTGAGAAGATCTCTAGCAAGCAATTCAGATATTTATCTCAGTAGTGATATTTATAGGAAACAAAAGGGTGATTCAATAATCATGGATGGATTATACAGAAAGGGAAATGAATATCCAGTTAAAGGGTCAACTGGAATGTATATATTCAACTGGAATGTATATATTCCAGAAAGAAACCATGAGTTATATTGCACTGAACGTTTTGTCCAAGTCAGGGCTGGGCCTGTTTTTCTTTTGCAAGGCTCTTTCTTCTCTTCTTTACTGAATTAACTTCTCACATTTCATATCTGGTATCATGTATTACTTCCTCAAGACACCTACCATGAACTTTCTAATTCCTAGCTCCCTATTATGCACTCCTAATATATTTCGTGCCTCTAAAATTCTTCTTACACAGGCAATTTTACATTTGTTCTGTTGATGAAATAATTCCTCTTTCACTTGCTGGACTTTAAACTTCCATTTTGAGAGATAGGAACTATGAGTATACTTGTTCCTGAGTAGGGGATCCATGCTTAGTAGTGCTGGCTATATATAAAAGGCTCAATACATACTTTTAAATGAATAAATGAGTACTATACCATTTAAATGCGGTGAAATATATGAATATCATTAATAGGAATATTGAGCTTCTTTTTTCTTTGATAGAGGTTTACCATCACTTGTGAAGAACAGTGAAATGTACAGTATGAATGTTTGAGAATGATCACTCTAGTTCACTGTGTTAAAAAGAAATGTCCATGTGATTTAGATAAACTGTGTTCTGATGAAAAACTGGCCCATTTTATAGTTAGAGAAAATTTGGCCTTTAGCAAGTTTGCTAAAATCAAATAGAAAATCAGAAGTGAGATTATAGTCTTACATTTCTCATCTATTACTTTAATAAACAAAAAGGCACCCTTAGAAAAAGAAAATAACTTTTTACGTTGTCAAGTGGCAACTACAGGATGCTAATAGGAATGGGAGTATATTTATAAACAGAAAATGTAGTTTTCTTTATTGTAAATAGGATAATATGCCTATTATAATACCTATAATACCTATACTAATACCTATTATATACCTGGTGTTCTATATAACACCAGGAATACCTGGTGTTCCACAAAGCTCATATATGCAGGAGGGATTTTGTCAGGTCTTTATTTCAGTGGCTTTCTATTCAGGATATGAAATATTGAATCCACCAATGCCTTCTCCCTTTCTTCTCCACACACCATTCTGCTGGCCACCTACTTATTCTTTTAGTGAATAGCTGTAAAATATCATGGTGCTTAGAAAAATCTGTAAATGTTTTTCCTGGTTTCTTTACCAGGAGCCAAAAATATCATGTGTTTCTGTTTTGGGAGTATAACAAAAAGAGCTTCTGAAAAATATGGATGGTGTAGCTGAGATAGGATGGCAGTATTTTTTAGAAACACGTTTTTATAGAACCAGATGGTCTAGTATATTCTCAAACAGATATGTCACCTATAATTTGATGAATACCTTCCAAAGGAAAATAATTTTTTCAGTAGATAACAGATGGTATCAGTCAAAAGCATATCGAGACACTTTAAGAAAAACTTGATGGCTCGAGTGATTTAACCAACAGAATTTTCTTCAATGTACCAAGCATGTTTTAGGGTCTAAAATTTGTCATCTGCAAATAATTCAGCCTCATTTCCAAAGTTTACTCCATGGAGAATTGAATGCAACCTGTTTTATGTACTAGCTATAAAAATGATGAAAATTCCAAAGTTGTTTTCTGGCTCTGTTTTTGAAGTATCTATTATATTATGCTAAAAGAAAAAAAGTGCATGTCTAAGTGTCTTAAAACTATAAACAGTTTAAACTCATATATAAACATATTTTAATAGAACTGAACTACGTTTTACCTATGAGGGTGTAAGATGGTGTTCATAGTGAAATTTTGGTAGTGCTTCTCTTAAAACTGTAGGCATATGAGTGTAACAGAAAAAAAGCTCTGAAGCTGCAGATATAAATGATCAAGGACTACCTAGACTATACATCATTTATTTTGCCCTGGTTTTGGCAAATGATACCATAACAGGGCCATGATTCATAAACCCAACATACTGGTGTGTTGATAGTAAGATCTTGATATATACAAACATGGGAGGTAGGAGGCACAGTGAAAACTGGAATGTTGTCTGTCTTCATGCCTCATATCCATATATGAACTATGGTGGGACCATGTAATTAATCACTTTGCCTGTGACATGTTTGTGAGTAAAAGGGGCACTGCTCGTAGCTACTAAGTGATTGTAGATATAAACTGGGACTATCCAAGGACAACTGGGATATATATTCTTCTGAGGTGTACACAACTAGTGGTGTGATAAATGAGTCTACTGTTTTCTAACTGGTATGATCTGGAGAGTGGCCACATCTTGGCCACTTCACGCATGGTTAGATAGGTAATGCCAATGATTGTGTATTACCTAGAATATTATTACTATTTCCAGACCTTTTTCAACATTATAGGCAAGAGACTTGTTTTTGAGACTATTTACAATTCTCTTTCTTAACATGTATTGCAAATAATTAAACATATGTGTGTTTGTTTAAGTGTAATAAGATTGACATTATGCTTGCAAATATGATGTAATAGATCATAGGAAAGCAACAGTTCCACTATGACAAATTTTAAAAAAGAGATAAATGGCAGAATTAGTTAGATTATTATATCAGTAAGGAGAATAGATGAACTAAAACTCCAGAGAGGGAAGAGACTTTTTCTGGATGAGTTCATGATTGCCAATCATTTTCTTCTCTGGGGGCATTTCCTTATTTGGTATAGGAAGATGGGGCTTAGTCTAAACAAAGGGTAATCTTACTGAGGAAAAAAACTGAAACTTTTGGAAATTGAGATACATATATAACATTATACTAAGTTAAAAACATATTATTTTTTTAAGATTTTATTTATTTATTTGACAGAGAGAGATCACAAATAGGCAGAGAGGCAGGCAGAGAGAGAGAGGAGGAAGCAGGCTCCCTGCTGAGCAGAGAGCCATACACAGCCTCGATCCCAGGACCTTGAGATCATGACCTGAGCAGAAAACAGAGGCTTAACCCACTGAGCCACGCAGGTGCCCCAAAATATAATAATTTGATATATTTATATTGCAATAAGTTTGCCACTGTAGTATTAGCTAAACGTCTTTGTTGTACCACATAATTATGATATCTTCCAATGTTAGGAACAATTAAGATCTAGTTTCTTAGTAAGCTTAATATTTATACTATAGTTTGGTTGTCTATAATCACTGTGCTGTATATTAGATTATTAGATAGTAGAATATACCCTTAAATAACATCTGTCTTATTTTCCATTACCATTCCTTTGTTTTTTGAATTTGGTTCTCCTTGTTTTCCATCTCCTCCTCCTTCTTCTTATTTTTTATATTTATTTGTTTATTCTACAGATAGAAAGAGAGAGAGCATGAGTGGGAGGGGCAGAGGGAGAGGGAGAGAGAATATCCCAAGCAGACTCCATACTAAGCATGGAGCCCCACATGGGGCTTGATCTCAGGACCCTGAGATCATGACCTAAGCCAAAACCAAGACTTGGATGCTGACATGACTGCACTACCCAGGTGCCAACATCTTTTTATTCTTTTTCAAGTTCGGTTCTTTTGGCAATTATAAACGATAGTATGATTGGTTGAATTCAAATTAGATGTAGTTCCTTTTTTCCATGAAACATAGTTCAGGGATTGGGTCAAGGCTTCTAAAACACAGAGAACATTTCTTGCAGTTTCCTCATGTGTAAAACACAGTCCAGCTAGAGCAAGGAAGCTTGACATCATCAGTCTCCACATCAAAATATTTAGCACAACACTATATTTAATATTTATTTGAAGTAGTGTGGAGCAGGAAACTATAGAGCTAAGCTTAAAATCTATAAAGGACAGAACAGAATTGCCTATAGTTTTTCAGGACTAAATAAACAAAGACCTGTCAGAGTGTAGGAAAAGTCTAGAACGTCCATACCCAAGAAACATTTTTGAACCAATCATGGACTGCATTTTATTAAAATTGAAACCTAGACCTGACTCAGTTAAATCTCTGATTGGATTTAGGTAGCCGACTTCTTAATTTATTTGCCAAAGAGGGGGAAAGAATAACCTTACTTTAGGGAAAATAACATCATCAGCAAATACTGCCAAATAGTAGAATGACATCTTTAAAGTGCATAATGTCAAGTATACAATAAAAATTATGAGTCTTTAAAGTGCATAATGTCAAGTATACAATAAAAATTATGAGAATATGACAGTATAGGATAGTATGATCAGTTGATCAAGATTAAAAATAGGCAATAAAAGCAGAGTCCCCCAGGTAGTCCAAGAATTGGATATAGCTAACAAATACTTTAAAAGATTTTTTTTTATTGTTACTTAATTTTTTTTCCAGTGTTCCAAGATTCATTCCCCATTCCCCACACCCAGTGCTCCACGCTTTAGGTGTCCCCAGTACCCACCACTAGGCTCTCCCATCCCTCCACCTCCCTCCCTCCAAGTCCCTCAGTTTGTTTCTGTGTCCAAAGTCTCTGTTGTTTCGTTTCTCTCCCTGGATTACCCTACTTCCCATTTACTTTCCTGCTCCCACTGTCCTCCAGGTTACCCCTCATGCACTGCAAGTAAGTGAAACTATGCGATACTTGACTTTCTCTGCTTGGCTTATTTCACTCAGCATAATCTCTTCCAGTCCAGTCCATGTTGCTACAAAAGTTGGATATTCATCCTTTCTGACGGAGGCATAGTATTCCATTGTATATATGTACCACATCTTCTTTATCCATTCATCTGTTGATGGGCACCTTGGCTCTTTCCACAGTTTGGCGATTGTGGCCATTGCTGCGATAAACATTGGTGTACATATGGCCCTTATTTTCACTACATCTGTATCTTTGGGGTAAATGCCCAGTAATGCAATTGCAGGGTCATAGGGTAGTTCTATTTTTAATTTTTTAAGGAATCTCCATACTGTTTTCCAAAGCGGCTGCACCAGTTTACATTCCCACCAACAGTGTAAGAGGGTTCCCCTTTCTCCGCAGCCTCTCCAACACTTGTTGTTTGCTGACTTGTTAATTTTGGCCATTCTGACTGGTGTAAGATGGTATCTCAGTGTGGTTTTGATTTGAATTTCCCTGATAGCTAGTGAAGATGAACATTTTTTCATGTGTCTGTTAGCCATTTGTATATCTTCTATGGAGAAGTGCCTTTTCATGTCTCTTGCCCATTTTTTGATGTGTTCATCTTCTTTTTGGGTGTTGACTTTCAGTAGTTCTTTATAGATCTTGGATACCAGCCCTTTGTCTGTAGTGTCATTTGCAAATATATTCTCCCATTCTGTGGGTTGCCTCTTTGTTTTGTTGACTGTTTCCTTTGCTATACAGAAGCTTTTTATTTTGATGAAGTCCCAGAAGTTCATTTTCGCTTTTGTCTCCTTTGCCTTTGGAGACGTGTTTTGAAAGAAGTTGCTGTGGCCGATGTCAAAGAGGTTACTGCCTATGTTCTCTTCCAGGATTTTGATGGATTCCTGCTTCACGTTGAGGTCTTTCATCCATTTCGAGTTTGCCTTTGTGTGTGGTGTAAGAGAATGGTCTAGTTTCATTCTTCTATACATAGCTGTCCAATTTTCCCAGCACCATTTATTGAAGAGACTGTCTTTTTTCCACTGGATATTTTTTCCTGCTTTGTCAAAGATGATTTGCCTATAGATTTGTGGGTCCATATCTGGACTCTCCACTCTGTTCCATTGGTCTATTTGTCTGTTTTTGTGCCAGTACCACGCTGTCTCGGTAATTACAGCTTTGTAATAAAGCATGAAGTCGGGTAATGAGATGCCCCCAGCTTTGCTTTTCTTCTTCAGCAATTCCTTAGTGATTCGGGGTCTTTTATTTTAAATATGTTAAGAAATAGAGAAAAGAACAAAAATGAATGAAAAGATGGATTTTTTTCATTTTTTGACATTTTTATTGAGATTTAAGTATACAATTAAATGGATTTTTAAAAAGTAATTTTATAGAGTTATACAACTATCAGTACTATTTATTTTCAAAACATTTTCATCCCCCCCTCCACATTTCAAGCTCATTACAGTCCTTGTCTCCTCCTACCTCTTGCCCCAAGAATGAGAATTTTAGCTTAGGATTTCCTCAAGAATGAGAATTTTAGCTTAGGATTAGAAGTTATAAAATAAGATAAAATTGACATTGAATGCTAAAAATATAATACCCCAAAATAAGAATAGTTTGGTGGCTTAACACCAAATGGTATAGCAGAAGGCAGTGTTAGTGGACTTGAAGACAAACCAATAGAAACTCAACCAAAGAGAGCAAACATAGTGAAAAGAATAAATCAAGGTACAGGGGACATAGACACAAGGAAAAGTTTGAGTATGCATATGGTTGGCATTCCAGATGGAGAGTTGAGAAATGAAATTTGGGAAGAATCAATATTTGTAGAGATAACACCTGGGAACTTCAAAAATTGAAAGAGGATATCCACACACAGGTACAAGAGGGGTGCCCTTAGTGGCTTAGTCAGTTGAGTGTC
This sequence comes from Spilogale gracilis, assembly GCA_004023965.1. Lineage (NCBI taxonomy): Eukaryota > Metazoa > Chordata > Mammalia > Carnivora > Mephitidae > Spilogale > Spilogale gracilis. The sequence goes on along the minus strand of PITA01009263.1, from coordinate 29,791 downwards.
TGACTCTTTGTTTTGGCTCAGGTCATGATCTCATGGATTGTGAGATCAGACCTGCATAGGGCTTTACACTCAGCAGGGCATCTGCTTGAAGATTCTCTCCCTCTGCCCTTTGCCCACCTCATGTTCTGTCCCCCACTCTCTCTCAAATAAATAAATCTTTAAAAATAAAACATACAGGTACAAGAGAGTCAGTGAACTCTAAAAAAGATAAGTACAAAGAAATCTGTATCTTGGCACAGCTGGAAGCCAATATGTAATAAAAAGCTTAAAATCAGCCAGAGGCAAAATAAACACACATTATCTTTAAACTAGCAGCAATAAGGATAATCATTGACTTTTTGGTAGATACTGGGGTATCTATAAAATAGTAGAATGACATATTTAAAGAGCAGAAAAGAAAATAATGACCAATACAGAATTTTATACACAGTGAAAATATTCTTGAAATATAAGGATGCTAGATGCTGCATATTATCTCAGATTGTATCCTAGGATGGAAGAAGAACATAAGTGGAAAATATGGTGGAGTATGAATGAAGTCTGTAGTTTAGTTAATAGTAGTGTTAGTGTTTTTATGTATGTATGTATGTATTTATTTAGTAGTGTTAGTGTTTTAGTTTTGTTATGTCACATGGTAACATTAGGGGAATCTGGTGAAGACAGTAAGGAAACAGTACTATCCTTGCAACTTTTATATAAATCTAAATTCACTCCAAAATTTTAAAAAATATTAAAAAAAGGTAAAATAAGGACATTCTCAGACAAAATCTGAGCGTATTTGTCACCAGTAGAAACAGTCTATACAATATGCTAAAGGAAATTCTTCACAGTAAAGGATAGTGATTCCAGATGGGTGCATAAAATTTCAGGAAGAAAAAAAGGACAATAGTAAGTGTAAATACAGGAGTAAATATGGAAAGATATTGTTGTTTAAAACAACAATAATCATATCTTTGTGGTTTATAATATATGGAAATGTAAAATATATGACTATAATGGCATGGATGTCAAAAAGCATGTAAGGGGAGTTAAATTGTTGTCAGGTTATTGCATTGTTTGGAATTGATGAAAGTACTAATGTTAGGCTGATTGTATGAAGGCAGAGATGAATATTGTAATCTCTAGGGAAATTTCTAAAAAGTCATAAAAATGTAAACAAGCTAAAAGAAGAAATGAAAGGAAGTAAAAAAAATCTGATTAACTCTAAAGGAGGCAGGGAAGATGAAAAAAGGAATAAAGACCAAATGGAGCAAAGAGAAACAATTATTGAGATATTGTTAAATGCAACTACATTAGTTATTACATATACATGGATTAAGCACTCATAAGGCAAATGGATTAAAAATGAAGTCCAATTATATGCTCCATAAAGAGATCCATTGTAAATATAGGAATAGATTGAAAATAAAAGAATAAAAGTTAGAAGAAAAAAGTATAAGAGAAGCAGCCAATAAAAGAAAGGGATATAAGAAGACATATAGACAATAACACAAGGAAACTTAATGTGGCTATAATAATAACAGGCAAAGAAGACAACAAGAAATATTAAAGATATAAAAAGGTATTTCACAATGAAAAAGGGTCACTTAAACAGGAAGCCCAAATAATCCTAAACCTGTATGTATTTAATAACATAGCTTCAAAATGTATATAAACATTGACAGAATTAATTGTGATTGTGCATTTGTCTTCTCACTTTAATCTTGTCATTTATATTCTAGATCTTGATCTTGGTCGATTGCATTCAACATTTATGTATTGTGTATGTTATACATCCATAAAAAGTTGATTTAAAAAGCTTATAAAAATATGTTATGTGCCAATTATCCAGGTAAAATTTTAATATATTATATTTCTTTCCTATTTTGTCAAATCCTTGAGACTGAATAATGACTAATCCTATATTAGAGGTTGCTAGCATATTCACATCATGTTTAATAGAGAGAAAAGGTCATACAACATTATAGTAATAAAGATATTTTGACATCCAGTATATATAAAGATTACATTCTTCTAAAAGCGTAATGAAAAATGAGTTCAACAGTGTTTCAAGATATCCCTTCTTTAGGGGCGCCTGGGTGGCTCAGTTGGTTAAGCGACTGCCTTTGGCTCAGGTCATGATCCTGGAGAACCAGGATCGAGTCCCACATCGGGCTCCCTGCTCCGTGGGAGGCCTGCTTCTCCCTCTCTCATTCTTTCTGCTTGTATTCCCTCTCTGGCTGTGTTTCTCTCTGTCAAATAAATAAATAAAATCTTTGAGGAAAAAAAAAAGGATATTCCTTCTTTATAAAAATTATGGAAATTACATATTACCATAAATGTTGCTAGACCCAGGAAAACCAGTGAATAGTGACTAAACTTTGAGGAACCTTTAGATAAGCAAGTTCTGAAATTAGTATTTATTTATTTTCTGGCACTGTGTTAGACAATGTTATTAGGATAACAGATTCTTGTGTACATTATGTTCTTTTAGATACTTCAGTTTCATTCAGTTCTCTTAACAACTTTTTAAGATATTAATGACCAGTATTTTCCAAATGGAATACTTGCATTTTCTGGTAGCTAATATCTATGTATGCTTTTTCATGGTTTTTGCTAGTGATAATAGCCATTATTTAGACAAGAATTTGGGAAGTGCTATGAGAAATTTCTGTAGTGTGTACTTTGCTCTAAGAGTGTTTGATAAAGTGACTGTGAGTCTTAGAATCTTTACAATATTTATATACTTTCTGTCAGTATGTTGTGATAATTATTGCATAGGAAACAGCACCTTAGTGCGGTACACGTTGAAGCATTTGCAGGATTGGCGTTGGACTTGGCAGACAGGTTGGATTAATAGGAAGGGAAAGATAAAATCACCTAATATAGGAAGAATAACTGACCATAGTATCATACTTTGAATGAAAGAAATGTGTGTGTGTATAAAGAGATTCCCTATCTAAAGCTTAGGTTTTCATGTAGAAATTATATTTCCTGCCTAGAATCCTCTTTAAGCATGAAGAAGTTATTCTCCTAACAATAGCATATGCTGCTGACAGGCAGCTCTCCGGCCTTAGCTCTTTTAGGGACTGTTTCGGTTGAAGAAAATCATGTAGCCTAGGATCATGCCCCCTTCCAGGGAAACCTGTATTCAGTGCCTGGTTAATGAGTTTGAATAAAGACTTGACTCCCTTACCCTAATACTGTACAATTCTGAGAGGTAATCCCAGCTTCAGAGCACCCTGTAGGGTTGACTGAGTTCTTCATGGAGATGACATTTTATCTATACTTCTTTTTTGTCCCCAATCATCTTTTCTTTCCTTTCTCCTAATGAATAATATTAATATTATTATTAATAATAAGATAATATTAATAATGAGATTGATATTAATAATATTATAAAATTTCAAACATGTTTTACAAGATTTCATTCTCCCCCTCAAATAGTGTATTTACAGTGGGCTGGAAAGGGTGATTTGAGTTATCATATACAGATAACACCATACACCAATGTTATTAAGGAGGCAAGAATGATGGGGGAGAGTAGTGGAACCTTGAATAAAGTCCTCTCTCTAAAGAGTGAGTTTGGGGAGAAAGCAGAGGCCTGGAATGTTAAAGGGAGTATGACAGGTATATTTCTTTTTTTTTCCCTAGAAAATAGAAGGCATAAACCACTGCAGATAAATAGAATTCTTATAAAAAGGAATTATAGTAATCAGTGGTAGGATTTTAACCTGCCAAGTTAAAAAGAGAGGGCTGGGAGTCCTTAATAAGAATGACCCATGTCATTTTGTTCTGGATTAATTGTGACTTTTTTAACAAGGAAGTGTTGCTATTCAAACATGATATGGAGCATCTGGGAAATGACTACAAAATTATTTAGTAAGAATCTAGTTGGTTCCTTACACGGTGTTTGGCATACAGAGGAAGTAAAGGGACAGTACCTGCCTTTTAGAGAAAACCAGACTTTTTTAATAGAGAGGGTTATAGGAGAACATAATCCAAAGTAATATACTTGGGTGAAAGATGAACAGTATGGTGATATGCCATTGTAATTTCTCAAGTTCATAGACACTGAATTTGGGAATTAAATGCTGATATTTTATAGCCCATAATTTTTAAAAAAGATTTTATTTATATATTTGACAGAGAGAGAGATCACAAATAGGCAGAGAGGCAGGCAAAGAAAGAGGGGGAAGCAGGCTCCCCGCTGAGCAGAGAGCCTGATGTGGGACTTGATTCCAGGACCCTGAGATCATGACCTGAGCCAAAGGCAGAGACTAAAACCTCTGAGCCACCCAGGCACCCAAGCCCATAAATTTTTTATGCTTACTTCTTTCTAGGGTTCAGAGGGCTTTAAGACTGGCACTAGAAGTTTGAACCCTGGCTCAAAGTATCTGAAACTCCTGTGATACTAGATTATCTGTTAGGTTATCTTAGCCTCCACCACATATCCACATATGTCATGGAAAATTACTCTTTCTCAAGAGAAATACAGACATTAAGTGTTATCTTTTTTTCTCATTTGAAGAGACAGATGTTGAGAGGTTATTATTCCCGAAAGCCATGTATTAGGAAAGGTTCTTTAGTTTTTAGCCTAACACCATCACTACTGATTCTTCCCACTCCTTACGATTTGCATATCAGTGGCTTTGGTCTGACATCCTAGAGAGCTTGGTGGGTTTTTTTTTTTTATTTTTAAGCTTTTATTTATTTATTCGACAGAGAGAAACACAGCTAGAGAGAGAACACAAGCAGGGGGAGTGAGAGAGGGAGAAGGAGGCTTCCCACCAAGCAGGGAGCCTGATGTGGGGCTCGATCCCAGGTCTCCAGGATCACTATCTGAGCCACCCAGGCACCCCTTGGTGTTTTTTTCAGGTCTCTCATCCTCTCTGGGATGTTGATTCATACTCTTGCTACCTGCTTCCTTTGTATTCTTTTGTCTCTGGAAGGCTATTACCCCAGTACTGTAGAATTAATCACTGTCTGTAGACCTAGCTTTATAAGGATTTAATGAGCTCTCTTGAATTCTCTGGAGAAACAAGAGAGATGTATGTATCATCCATTATGTTCTGTACATTTTTCTTTTTCTCAAAACTCTGGACCACGAACTTTCCATAGTCTTTCTAGGGTTTACAGGGGGTAACCTAATATTGTTTTCCAAAAGACTTCTGGGTTTGGTATGTAATTGGCTTGGTGTCCACCACAGGATAGTTTTCATTCACTAGAGGTACATATATATTGAGAGTCGGGAATAAGCTTAGCCATCCTATTTCTCTCCAGGACAAGCATACAAATCTGAACTACAAGATCAGAAGAAAACTTAGCTTATTGACTGTAAAAGAATAACTCTGGCATTTAAAAGGGCTCAGAATAAATTCATAAGTCTATTTCCTTTCTTAGTTAATATTATATCTTAAACAAATTTGTATCTTTCTGCCCACAGCTCTCACTGTATAATCATTCCTTCAGTAGTCAAAGATTTCCACAATGCCTTGAAGCTTTAGAGTTAAGATCGTTCCAATTGGAAAGCAAAGAGAAAGAATCAATGGCTGTTCTGTTTCTGACTTCCAAAATAGGCTCTTAAAATCCACATCAAAATCAGTATTTTCAAAAGCCAAAGATTTTGTTTTATAAAAACTGAATTTAATTGAAAGAAAAACAGTCTCTTGAGAATCAAAAGGAAAGACTCTAAAAGAGACATGCATAAAAATTAAGACTGTAACAAATAGGAAAGAGAGCAGAGACGGGTCCAAGTACCTCATCCTCTTGGACACTGGATGAACAACAACTGGTGTATCAGCTATGACTTGTGTTTGGTTGCAGTAAGAGAAACCAGCCAAAGGTGCCTGAACCAAATGTGTGTTCATTTAAAAAGAAGTCCAGAAAAAGCTGACAAGGCAGTTCCATGATATCAGTATCCATGGCTCTGTCTTTTGTTCTGTTATCCAATTAGCTCTGGTGTTTTTTTGTTTTGTTTTGTTTTTTAGATTTTTATTTATTTGACAGAGAGAAACACAGCCAGAGAGGGAACACAAGCAGAGGGAGTGAGAGAGGGAGAAGCAGGCTTCCCGCTGAGCAGGGAGCCCGATGTGGGGCTTGATCCCGGGTCTCCGGGATCATGACCTGAGCCGAAGGCAGTCGCTTAACCAACTGAGCCACCCAGGCACCCCTGCTCTGGTTTTCTTATGCATGGTGATTTCATGATCACAGCCCCACATCTGTGTCCTAGGTAGACAGAGAGAAGAGAAAGGAAGCAATGAAGGACACAGGGAAAGCAAAACACTCCCAGAAGTCTGCTGACCTATTATAGGCCCGAGGTGGCTCTACTACACTTAGTTGCAAGAGAGTCTGGAAAAGATACTTTTTTTTTTAAATAAAAATTTCCCAGTGAATGAATTACATTGGATTGGGGGTAGAGAAATTATGAGTTGGATGGGAAATACGTTAAGCGATGTTAGTGAGACCTGAGACAAAAGCCCTCCCTGAGGGTACCATATGAAGACAAGCTGAGAGAAGGTTATTGTGTTGATGCCTTGAGCTTCATGTAGCCTGTGCAAAAAAATCCTCATTAATGCATTAATGGGGGGGGGGCGGAACACAGGGAGGATTTTCCACTGATACTTGCCCAAAGCTTTTTAAAGATGTATTTGAAGTCTCTCCTTTGGAACCTACTTTTTCAATGGCTAGAAACTCATAGCCTCAGAAATAGAGGGTAGATTTCATGACGCTTAGAGATGCAAGCCAGGATAAAAGAGAAAACAGAGAGCTCTTACTCTTGAGCAGGACTATGTGGGAACAAAATTTCCTCCCATTTACTCACTCTGCTAATAATTTATGCACAGATGTCAGAATATGTCCTCTGTGACTTAACATGTTTTCCTAAACTCCTTTTAGCACCAACTTTATTTTTAAGAAAATTTCAGTGATGAAAAAATTGGGGAAAGGAATGGTAAACAACCCAAGAGGAAATGTCAAATAAAGCTGTATCTGAGGTTAATACTGCAGTAAATTCAAGATACATCCACCAACTATTCTCACTGTTAAAGCAGCTAGAAATATTCTTGGACAGCTTTTGGGGATGACCTTCATCATTGTTTTTAACCTTTGTGTCTGTGTGTGCACTTCCCATTACCTTTGTTTGATTTATATTGTTATCATCAGAGTTGTTTTACTTCTCTTGTGGGGACTTTTGGTAATGGATGGTCATGTGCTTATCATTTTTTAAGAGAGTGTTGGACAAACAGGATGATGCCTTTCACAGACTATTGTAGGGAGAACACACGGTAAATAAGTAATGTCCCTTAAAAGAGGAAGGGAATAAAAGGAAGTGTAGATTTGGATAAATATAAACTTTTAAAAATTTTACTTGCATCGTTTCAGAAGTGAGATAGATGTTCTTTGTCCCCCTAAAATGCATTAGATGGATACTTCCAGAAGTGTATGCTTTTCTTATGCTTTTCATTTGATCCATGATTCATAAAGCACTTTTGCACAAAAGCTGGTTAATGTCTAAGCCAACACACTGACTTTAAAGGTATGCTTTGGCCATATTTTTCTGTGCTCTGACTAGAGCAGTCCAGAATGCCAACAGAATTTAAACTCAGAGTTTTTTCAAAGTAAAATCTGATGAAGAGAAGCTTACCTAAAATATTGTTGGTAAAAGTAAAAGACAGTGACTAGGGAGAAAGAAAAAAATAGAATTGTTCCCTTTTGGAGCTATATATATTTTTTGAGCTATATTTTGAAGGAAAATGGTTAATATTTTCATTTCTGGTATTAAAGCATTTTCCCCAGCTTCAGAAAAACTAGCATTATCATGCAGTAAAGGGTGGCTAGATGTTTTATTTTTAACTAGAATCAGAATACTGTGGTTCTGATTAGTTACTGCAAGTTTTAAAATCTGAGAAGCTCCTTTGAGCCAGCAGTGCATATGGGCTTTTAGTGGATGGGGTGTCTGTGTGTTTGTATTCTTCTTGATACAATTCCAAGAGAGCTGGATTCCAACAATCACAGACAACTCTGCTCTCCATTTGTTTTGATGAGCAGAGCATTTCACACAATACCGATAAATTCTTTAAATGGTTTTTCTTGTATAATAGGCTTTTACTCTCTTCAGTAACAAAATCAGAGAGGTAAATAATAGCAGTTAGAGCAGAATGAAACAATGTAACCAACGGGAGAACCCACTATTATTCCTAGCATTCTATCCCACTAGAGGTAAAAGCTTTAAAATAAATGTTATTTTAGAAGTCATTAAAATTTTTTCTACTCATAAACAAGGGTACCATTTGGGAGACAGGTTTCATGGTAAGCATATATTAGAAAGCTTTAAATATATATGAAGCTGTGAGTAAAGGAAGAAACATTTTTTGTGTTCAGCACAAGCAAAATATTTTGGATAATATATTTAGAGTCTTGGTCAGTAGTTGACATTATTGGTGAAGGAGAAGAAAGTAGAATCTCAAATTCTACTCTACTTTGCTATATAGCCTATTAGGAAATGCTGCCTCAGCCTGTTGCCTTTTCTCTCTGTGACTCAGACAGGTATGTGAAAATCAGTCTAGGGCCTTCCTGATTAGCACAGGATAGGGGTGACTCTTCATTTTTTTTTTTTTCAAAATAATAACCACTTTTTAAAAAAATTATTTATTTATTTGAGAGAGAGTGAGGGCACAAGCAGGGGCTGAGGTGGGGCAGAGGGAGAGAGAATCTTCAGCAGGCCTCATGTCCAGTGTGAAACTAGCACAGACCCCAACACAGAGTCCTAAGTGGGGCTGGATTTCACCACCCCGAGATCATGACTTGAGCTGAAATCAAGGGTCAATTGTTTAACTCACTGAGCCACCTATGTGCCCCAATAACCACTTTATTATTTTATTTGATTATTTTTAAAATATTTTATTTATTTGGGGGAGCAAGGGAGAAAGAGAGAGTGAGAGCAGAGGAGCAGGTGCAGAGGGAGAAGGAATAGCAGACTACCCGATGCGGGGCTCAATCCCAGGACCCTGGGATCTTGAGCTGAAGGCAGAAAACAGATGTTTAACAGACTGAGCCACCCGGGAGCCTCCCAGTAGCCAATTTAAATAACACATACATATATGTAGGGACGCCGGGGTGGCTCAGTCAGTTAACCATCTGCCTTTGGCTCAGTTCATGATCCCCATGTTCTGGGATTGAGCCTGGAGTCAGGCTCCCTGCTCAGCGGGGAGTCTGTTTCTCCCTCTCCCTCTGGCCCTGCTTGTGTGTTTTCTCTCTCTCGCTCACTCTCTCTCTCAGATAAATGGTTGAAATATTTTTAAAAAATACATTCATATAGATGGCATTTTTTCCTTTTTATTTTTACAATAATACCTTATGATAATCGGAGTATGGTATTCCCTTTCACAGATGTGTATGAGATCTTAAGGTTTGCAAAGGTTAGGTAACCCACAAGTGTAGGACATCCTATAGCTAAGACTAGGGTGTCCTAGAGTCTGTAGTCTCTTCTTGCTATTAATATACTATAGCTTTCCACACTAGCAGGATTGGGTGACCTCCAGAAATTCAGCTGGGCCAATGCCCAAGATGTCAGGCCATTTGGCTTGATTTCCAACCTTGGTGGAAATTCCAGCAGCCCAGCTGCTCCCTCACCAACCTGAGAGTTGGTAGAGCAACTGAAAGATAAAAATCTGATTTCTGTTTGGAGCACCACCTCTACTTTCTACTCTAGCATTGGCTATTTAGAAGTAAGGATTCTGTCTTCTGTGGTAGTTTATGTCTGGTATAGAGTTCTAGGAAGCATTCCAATGAAATACTTGTAAAAAAAGAGAAAAGACTCTTTCTCTATGTTTGTAGTGCTCAGAGTAAGTGTGAGTAAGCAATGCCTAATTGCATAGAGATTACTGTGAGGTATAACTAAATCAATTCACACATGATGCCAGAGAGCAAAGATAATGGCAACTATATAATATCCAGCCAAATGTACCATTCAGTGCTTTTACTTCCCTGACCTGAAGTTGATATGTTGATAAAAATGACTTTATGTTATGAAGTGCTCATTTTATTTTATTTTTGTTCTTACTTTTAAAGATTTTCCTTTATTTATTTGAGACAGAGAACACAAGTGGGGAGGAGAGTCAGAGATAGAGAGTGAAGCAGATTCCCCTCTGAGCAGGGAGCAACATGCAGGGCTTAGTTCCAGGATGCTGAGATCATGACCTGAGCAGGAGTCAGATGCTTAACTGACTGAGCCACCCAGGCACCCCTAGGTGCTCCTTTCAGAAAGAAGTGCTCTGTATTTAGGGGATATTTTCCATTTGATTAATGGGTTGCTAATATATAAAAAAAATTAAGGAAAATCTCATTAAAGAATCCAAAAGATTAGTATTTTATAAATAGTAATCCCATTCACATAACATCATCTCCCAGTTGGAAGTGTCCTTGGATAAGTTGAGTGTCGTACCATATGCACGACACTATCTCCAGCCTTTACCCAGCTCACAACATGGACAAAATTATTTTCTTACAACAGTTCGAGTCGTTGGATTGCTGAAAATGTTATAGCTCTTTCCAATACTGAGCTGAAATCAACTTCCTCTGATTTCCACCTGCCAGTCTTTTTGTCCCCCTTTCTTTTCTTTTCTCCTTTACTCTCTCTTTTCCCTCCCTCCTTCCTTCCTTCCTTCCTTCCTACCTCCCTTCCTTTTTCCCTTTCCCTCTTCTTCCCTCTCTTTCTTTTTAGTAAAATGGCTCTAAACTTGCTGGTCTGGCAGTTAAAGTTTAATTGAAAAATCAGCATGTGGTGGAAGGTGTATGTGTGTTTAAATATACTCAGTGAATGATCATTAGGGCTGGATCTTTCAAACAATGCAAAGGAGGTAAAGAAAAAAACAAGAATATTTCATTTTTTTCTTCTTATTGCATTTTTAAGCACCCCCAAAACACTGTTTTTCTCATCTGAGTGAGATGGAGATCTATCTCAGTTTTGGACTCAACTGGAATTCAAACAGGAATGGGCAGGATTGCCATCTGGTGGGTGAATCTATGAGAAGCTTATTTGTATATAAAAAGGCTGCTTAGGAAGAAAGCAGTTTGCTTTGTTTGGGCCACTGATGTAGGAGTTGAGACAGAGAGTAGTGTGGTGTTTGCCAGTCACACTGTCCCTACATGAGTCTATAGATCTGCAGCCAGAAGGTGGAAGGACTCTTTGCATAAAGGATTCCAGGAAATACGGGAAAATTGATAGTTCTTTGGCTTCACCACGTTACAAAGTGTAAGCTGAGTCAGGGAAAGAGAGGTTATCTCTGCACCTCTTTGAGTCCCTGGTTGGGGAAAAATTGTGCTGATGAAGTTAAACAGGAAAAGTAAGTGATTTAAGACTATCATAATAGGGGCAGAAAGATTGAAGCTCAACTGCACTGAGACGAACGGTGGGAAAGTTTTTAAACACTGGGGTGAATTAGTGGAAAGTAACTGGAGGATTTTAGTGAGGAGATTGGTCTATATAATGGAGTCCACTTGTGTTTGCTAATTGGCACTTATCAAAGTCAGGCTCCTGCACTCCCACAGAGACAGGGAGACAGGTGCTCTCTTTCTCGATGATTATAGTTGAAAGGAATGACTCTTAAGTCATCTCCAGAGGAAGATGTTCCTGGGTTATAAAAACTGGCAAAAGGCAGGAAGAAGATTTATATCTCAAAGGGGCAGAAAAGAATTTGCAATTGCAAGTTTTCCACAGTAAATGCTCTAAGAAAAGAGAGATGGAGGTGGGGCAGGGAGGAAGGCTAGACTCAGGAAGAAGGCTATCTCAAGTTTGGTCAAGCTGAGGGAATGGGAAGGCCATTTTGGTCAGACCTCAGTATTCTCAGAGAAGGGGCCGTGAGAGGCACTTCCGTCAGATAGTTTCAAGGTGGTGGGCATCATTGAAAAGCGGGGCTTGGAGACTGTCAGAGGACAGTTTGTGGTAACTCATGAGAGTCTTGAAACTCCCGGAAGCCCATGGAAGGGGTAACAAAGGGCTAAAAGTATGTGTAATGGAGGGAGAGGCACGACCAGTGAAATCGGGGTTATTGCCATTAATGAGATCCTGCAGATAGCCAATAACTGGCAAGGCCTGGGGAAGTACTTATTACTGAAGTAAAGCCTTTCAGGCTGACTTTAAAATGATTACACCCTTCAGTCGAGGAGTGCGAATATTGTGACATCTCCTCTGTCCTTCATAAACAGAGTTGCTGTAGTAGAGTGGACATAACACTGACACACAGCGAAAAGATTTGAGTTTCTTTGTTGTGTGTGTGTGTGTTTTATTCTACCATTATAGATAAATGAGCTTATATGAGTCACTCATATTTTTTCTACTTCCTTATCAGGAAATTGATTATAATATATCAACTTTACAGGGTTGTTAACCAAGATAGAATCAATGTCTATGGACAAATATGATGCCTTTATTTTGATTTCTCGCATCTCATGCATTACTTAAACACAGCCTTGATATGACCCAGTCAAGTCTCTTTAGGACCATTGTAACTTTTCATAATCAGATTACTTCTCCTATTCACTGTTTATGCAAATTTATTCCAGTTTCCTTTAATTTCAGCAGTACATACATGTATTAAATCAATTTTTTTTATTTCATCTGCTGTTTTATCTCTCTCTCAGCTCACCCAGCCTTGGACTCCCTTCTTGTCTACATATTCTGTCTCTCAGTAGAGATTTGTGAGGCAGTGGAAGGCAGCAGCTGTCTTGCCTCATACACTCCCACCTGAATACACATATTGCTATTTGCTCACTAAGTTTCAGTGTTTGGTTAGCAGTTTTTATGTTCCTTATGCATGTGTTGGAATCTATCTAAATTGTACTGTGTAGCTGTAAGCTGCTGGACATCATTATCTATACCTGATAAATGATCTAGTTTAGAGAGTATCTGAAGAAGATGCCAAAGAAAAATCTGTAGTCTTTGATAGAAAATGTGAGCGTTGATTAAAAAAAAAAAAATCATTATTTGATGGGAAAGTTAAACATTTGCTTACCAGAAAAAAATAAACTCCTAACTTCAAAGGAATTGCTTATTTTTTCATTAAATTCTCGGGATAAAAAAATAACTATTTTGAGAGGACTGTCTAAAGATGCAGTTGCAGCTACTTTGGTATTTGGCCCTTGTTCCGTAGTAATTTAGTCTGAACAAGACCCAAGTGTGTGCTATTCTTTGGCTTTATAGTCCTCTAACCATAGGCCCTGATGGCATTCATGATTATGGATTAAATAGGACCAACTCTTGTCAGTAATTTGTCAGAAAAGTCCCACAGAGATGCCCATGGTGCTGCTGAACAGTGATGTTGGTAATGTGTTATTTTGCTTTAGGAAAAGCTATAGCATTCCAACACGGGGTTCAATGCCTGGTCCTGGAAGCCTCCTCTCTATTTGATGTAAATTAAACCTTGAGTACAGTCTGCCTGGTATTGCAATTAGCATTTGTGGCCTGACCAAATTCTAATGTGTACAATTGCAGATTACTTACCACTGGATAAGAAATATACTCTGTCATAGCCTTGCTTTGTTAGATAATTTTGCCTGGGGTTCTTAAATCACTGTTGCATTTTGTCACTCTTTGCAGCCGGTAGGCTTTTAGAAATTTCAGCATGAAAGGCTCTCAAGAAAACATGAAAATCTTTTAACGTAAGGTTATCTCCAGGAGACTACTTTTTGGTTTAGTTATGTGATTGTATTTGAACAAATGTATTTTTCTTTGGTTCTCCTCAGTGTTTTTTAAATTGATGGACTTTCATGACAGGTTTTCAGATCTTGTGCTTTCAATTCCTTTTTGGGGGGGGTAGAAGTTTCAGAGTGAGATATGAAGTGTTTTGTGAGATGAATAAATTAAAATATCTATTAGTATTTTGCTGACCTGATTTTTAACCCCCTGAAAATACACATAATAGGAAGCTGGTATTCTTAAGAGAAAATAAAATCTTTGGAAGGCAGCTGCAAGATAGTCCAATATTTTATTTGCTAATGAAATCTTTCATATTTTGGAGAAAGTATTTGAGGCGCCCTTGGTTACTTTGTGAGGTAGCAACAAAGGACTGCTTAGTTTACACCCGGGTCAGCAAACTACTGCACCGGCAAAATCAAGCCCACCACCTCTTTTTGTAGACAAAGTTTCACTGGAGTGTGGCCATGCCCACTTGTTTATGTATTTTCCATGTCTGCTTTTGTAGAGACTGTATGGCCTAAAATACTTACCACCTGGCTGTTTCTAGAGAAAGAACCCCCTGGCCAAGCCCTGGTTACATCATTAACTTTATCTTGTAGAATCAGAGCTGAGTGTGTAGATCCTCTAAACTGTGGGAGACTTAAACTACATATTTGACAAACAATTTAACTGAGGTCTTTCCCCTCCCTTGGACCCTAAGCCAGACATTTGTGGCAACTTCAAGCTTCCCTTTTTTCTTCTTCTTTCTCAAGTTATTGGGCCATACTTATATTTGTAACTGTGGCATCAGTAATTTGGAGTTGATCAAGTAGCGTTGTACTGAGGGTATACATTTTTACCTAAACCATGGGACTTATGTTTTGAACCCAACAGAAACATTATGTGTCTTGTGGCACCTTTGCATTTTGGGCTGTATGCTATAGTTTCTTATAATCTAGAGGAGAAAAACATACTTCTCGCATATCATTGGCCCAATCTGGTCATACTCTTTCCTAAAACATTTCTCTAGACTAACCAGAATCTACACCTGTGCTCTGGAATAGGATCCCTTACCCCCGCATCACTTGGAGGAAGCATGGACACCGAGAATACTTTTTTTCCTTTTGCTTCTGCAGAACTACCCATTCTCCATCTTATTTTATCTTGAGCTTCCCCAAAAGCAGCACTTGAGAACAAGGATACATGAAGGTAGCTATTTTGGGAAATGATGTTAGGGAACAGGAGTCAGGGGACTGAGAGTAGTAATACAGAGAAGGAAGTAAAGTTAATCTAAGAGTGGAGTTATTAAAGTTGAGTGTTAGTTACTGTTACGGACATCTGGGGCTCAGTCTAACTAAAAACTCTCTGTAGAACTGTGTCATTCCATCCTCAGGATGGTTTGCTCAAGATATGGAAGAGAATATAGTTCTTCACCCTGGCTTCCAAACCTGATTGGCCGAGGAGTGCACCGATGGCCACTAACTTCCTTGCATGTGCGGTGAGCATGCTGCAACATGGATACCCAGACTAGTCTCATGAAGGTGTCTCACCCAAGGAAGGCAAGAGATTCCTGAGAAACAAGAGACAGCTGAGTTCAGGAGCCACTGCTGCAGTGGGTTGATACAGGAATTGCCAGAACAAAATGGTGGTCCAAGGGGATGTGAGACAGGACATAAAAACATGTCTCACTGCCCTTCTGAACCTGTTCCATACCTCAGGTTGCTGATTTCTGTGGCCTAGATCTCCTGAGCTCCCTTGACAGTTTGGCTTTTCATTGAGTCTTGGTACCTGGAGACATGGCAGGAAATCTAAAGGCAGGAGAATAGAATGGTTGGGGTATTTATTCCCCATGCTTCCTCTTTTCCTGCACTGCCGCTGGGTACAACTCCTATTGGGTAGTGATGCTTCTGTGACTCCAGCTGTCTTTGGGTTTTGGTATCACCATTCCCTTGATATCCAGAGCCACAGATACTTCCAAGAGGCCTTCTGCTGCAGCTATTGCTCTTCCTTGGATTAAGTAACCTCTTATCCCTCTTTTGCTTCAGACCTAGAGTAGGTTTTAGCTTTCTGCTGCTGCTGATCTTTGGACCTTGCCCAAACCACTCTAAACAGCCCTTTCATTAAATTTTCATGTTTTCCTTTATGCTTTGTTATCCACCTAAGTAAAATTGAGAATTTGTTAGCAGTAAAGCAAAGGAGACATGGAGCGCCTGGGTGACTGTTGTTAAGCATCTGCCTTCGGCTCAGGTCATGATCCAGAGTTCTGGGATCGAGCCCCACATCGAGCTCCCTGCTCAGCAGGAAGTCTGCTTCTCCCTCTCTCACTCCCCCTGCTTGTGTTCCCTCTCTGGCTGTGCTTCTCTCTGTCAAATAAATAAATAAAATCTTTAAAAAAAAAGAGAGAAGGAGACATTTTTAGGGTTGGCATTTAAGAGCATCCATGATTCTTGTTATAAAGGCCAAGAGCAACAGAAAACTTGCCACCAGTGTAATGGTTTCCACAGACTTTGAAAAATGGCATAGAGATAAAATTCTTATTCAGGGACAGTTTTCACCTTCAGTTGTCCTCACTTCCATATTTTGGATTGTTGAACTGTGGAGAATGCTGTATTTTACATTTTCATTGAATTATTTTTTCTTCTTATAACATTGCCTTTTCAATGTGAAAGATTAAAATAATACAAAAAATAAATATATAAGTAAAAATCTCCTTTAATTCAACCTCCAACAGATAAATATTAACATTTTGGTATGTTTTCCTTCAAACATTCTTCTCCCTCCTCCCCCAAACAACTGAAATTTATTTCTCACAGTTTAGGAGGCTAGAAGTCAAGTTCAAGATGTTCCCAGAGTTGGTTTCTTCTGAGGCTTCTCTTTTTGACTTGTAGATGGCTGCTTTCTCCCTGTGTCCTCACATAGTCCTTCCTCTGTATGTCTGTGTCCAAATATCATCTCCTCTTTTAAGGACACCAGTCAGATTGAATTAGGATCCATCCACATGACTTCATCGTACCTCAGACATTCTTGAATGAAACTATAAAGTTAGCACCTCAATTTTATGTTTGAAAGGAGGATATAGTAAAAAAAAAAAAGTGGATAGGGTGAGAGAAAAGAAGAATTAAGTCACCTTGTTGCTGGTAAGCACCAAGTTTAGATATCTCTTATTATTCAAGGATATGCAAACAGGAAAAAAAGAAAATAGAAGAAAAAATATTTATAATTCCCCCCAAAACGTAACACATGAATCAAAGGAAGACTACACTTTTTAAAGAACATTTGTTATGGTTGAATACTTGTGAAGACTTAAATGTCTGCCATGGGGTAGTGGATAAATGAATTATGGTAGATTCATTCAGTGATACTGGTTCACTACTTTGAGAACAGTGTTATTATTATTTTTTTAGAACAGTGTCACTTCAGTGAATGGATGTAATGCATATGAAGTGTTTATAAACATGTTAAAAAGATGTTTCTACAAATGCTGTTTGTGTACTTCTTTGAGAACAGTGTTATTCCCTGTTAGTGGAATGAAGTATAATTTTATATGCTAACATGAAATGATCTTCAAGATATATTAAGTAAAAAAAGCAAGGCTTACATAAGATGATCCCATCTGTATTAACACCAGAAAACATACATTTACATGCTTATGTATGCATAAACATTTCTGGAAGGAAATGAGAAATTATTGACAATTTTTTATTTTAGGAAAGGGGCGAATATTTGAGATGAGAGATTTGCTTTTAATTACATATATTTTTGTCATATTTGATTGCTTTTTTTGTTCACATATTACTTATTCAACTGGAGGAGATTTACATGAGGAAACAAAATCACATCCTAATTGTGCACCCAATTAACTTCCAGAAGACAGAATCTCTGAAATGAGACAAGAAAGAGGACATTAAAAAGTGGAACAGGGGTTTCTACACAGTTGTAAGTATAAAGGGAACTGGCAAGAAAGTTTAAATTGGAAGGAAATTTATAATGAGAAAATTAAAGTATATGTTAGAGTACAGATAACTAGGACAGATAAGAATCATTTCTTAAGAGAAGTTAACAGTAACTTGAAAGACTTCTTTCAACAAGTTCCCAGAATTCAGACTATAAGAAAAAAAGAGAAGAAATTAACAAGAAGGAAGAGAACAGGTGCAAAAGGTAAAGAACAGAAGTTCATCCTACAGAAAATCGGTCTTTCAAAAGAAGAGAAAAATAAATGAGCAGAGCAAGCATCAGGAAATAATAGTGTAAATCTTTCTTGAGATGAAGAATATCCTATGGCAACACATAAAAACTGGGCAAAAGGAAACAACACCTAAACATGTTCTGGTGAAATTTTTGAATTTTAATAATAAATAAAGAATTTTCTGCACAGAAAGAAGTAGTGAGAACTGGCTGGTCTTCATCCAGCATAATGATGAACATTAGATGTCAGTGGAGCAGTGTCTATAGAATTGTGAAGTAAGTAAAAATAATTTGAGATCTAACCAGAAATTTCCTTTTTAGTCATGGTATCATGTATAGAGAGACTTTTTTTTTTTAATTTTTTTAAGATTTTTTTTTTTTTAAGATTTTATTTATGTATTTGACAGAGAGAGAGATCACAAGTAGGCAGAGAGGCAGGCAGAGACAGAGGAGGAAGCAGGCTCCCCACTGAGCAGAGAGCCCGATGCGGGCCGCGATCCTAGGACCCTGAGATCATGACCTGAGCTGAAGGCAAAGGCTTAACCCACCGAGCCACCCAGGCACCCTAAAGAGAGACTTTTTATTTAGTGTATATATTGATGTACTTATTATGAAATTTAGAAAATATGTTCCACATATTACTCCTGATGAAAAAAAAAGATTACTCAAAAACACACTTAGGGGCGCCTGGGTGGCTCAGTTGGTTAAACAACTGCCTTCGGCTCAGGACATGATCCCGGAGACCCAAAATCGAGTCCCACATCGGGCTCCCTGCTTGGCGGGAGGCCTGCTCTCCCTCTCTCACTCCCCCTGCTTGTGTTCCCCTCTCTAGCTGTGTTTCTCTCCGTCAAAATAAATAAAATCTTAAACAAAACAAAACAAAACACACACACACTTAAACTAGCCAAGATTTTTAAAAACTTGTTTTTAAAGAAATGCAGGGCTTCTCCTCCTGAGAGGATGAACTAAACATGCTTTTCTTTATTCTTGCCTCTAAGTACAAATAAAATCACTGCACATTATGTATAAAACAAACATAAGAAGACTTTGAAAGGTGGAGAGAAGTTAGATTAACTGGAGTTCTTGGGACCCAAGGAATGACACAATACTAAATTCCCTGGATTTTCTCTTTGCCTCATATATCCCAGGTTTAGAACTAAAGAAGCCAGCAACTCAGAAAAACTAATGGGTACAGATTTAAAAATCTCACCAAAACCTCCTCCTTCTAGCCAAAGGACTGGGAAGGGGGCAGCCTAGAAGGACAGAAAACTTTTAGACAATAACCACTATACCATAGTCAAACACCTTAGAAATTTTATGACTTTACCCCTACCCATGTCAACACAAAAGTTAAAGTGGGGAACCTAGACCTTTACCCTTCCTTGCCAGAATGTGACAAAGTGTCTCATTTGGCCTGGGTGGTGTCAGAGAAGGCTAAGTAAGGAGCCTAAACTTCCATACCTGGCAGGCAGTAAGGAGGCTTCATGCACTCTGCTGTATCAGTGTATAGCATGTAGAAATCTTGGGCTTCCAACCCCACCCAGTAGTAATGAGGTGCTTCTATTCTTCCTCCTGGACTGGTGTCAGAGGACATTTAGAAGGGGGTCAAGGCTTTCATCAGTGCCCAGTGGTAAGAAGGCCGTTCACATTTCCCATGATGTTAGTGGAGATCACAATGAACAACTTCATACACATAAATTTGATAACTTAGATGAATGGATCAATTCCTCAAAAAAAATTACGACAATTCATCCAATATATAATAGATAATATGAACAGCTCTGTAACTATTAAAGAAATTGAATTTATTATTTTAAAACTCCCCAAACAAGAAATATCCTGGCTTAGATGATTTTCCCTGAGAATTCTACCAAACATTTAAGGAAGAATTCATATCACTTGTATACAATCTCTTTGAGAAATGAGACTATGAGGAAGTGTATCCCAATTAATTTTATAACAGTATTACCCTGATGCAAAAAAAAAAAAATTAGTCAAAGACATTACAAAAAAAATACTACAGACTAATATCCTTCATGAATTTAGATGAAAAATCCTTAACAAAATATTAACAAATAAAATTC
Source organism: Spilogale gracilis (assembly GCA_004023965.1). Taxonomy (NCBI): domain Eukaryota; kingdom Metazoa; phylum Chordata; class Mammalia; order Carnivora; family Mephitidae; genus Spilogale; species Spilogale gracilis. Next base: position 9,868 of record PITA01009263.1, on the reverse strand, counting down.
AACTAAACAGAAAAAGAATTATACATCGTGGATAAGTGGGGTTTATTCCAACAGCACAAGAGTATTTGATAATCGACCAATGCAATCCAGTATATCAACAAGATAGAGAAAAATACTATATGCTTACAGCAAGGAATGCTGAAAAAGTATTTGTCATAATTCAGTATCCATTGTGTAAAAAAGCATTTCACATAATTCAATACATATTTACCACAAAGACTTTTAGGAATAGAATGCAACTTCCTAAATTTGATAAAGATCATGTACAAAAGTCCTACAGCTAATTGTGAAAGACTGAGTGCATTTCCCTAAGATTGGGAAGAAGGTAAAACAATATCTACTGTCACCAGTTTTATTCAACATAGTGCTAGAAATTCTAGCTAAATCAATAAGAAAGAAAAGGAACTAAAAAGAACATGAATTAGAATGTAAGAACAAAACTATACCTGTTTTCAGATGACATCATTATCTACAAAGAAATCCCGTGGACTCTACATAAAAACTGCTACGACTAATAAGTTCAGTAGAATCATAAGATGCAAGATAAGTATAGAAAGATCAATTGTCTTTCTATATACTAGGCATGGTCATATGGGAGTCAAACTTAAAGTACCATTTATGGGGTGCCTGTGTGGTGCAGTTGATTAAGCATCTGACTCTTGGTTTAAGCTCAGGTTATGATCTCAAGGTCATGAGATGGACCCCTGAGTCAGGCTCTGCAGTCAGCATGGAGTCCACTTGAGATTCTCTTTCCCTCTCCCCCTGCCCCTCCTTCTTCTAAAATAAATAAATAAATCTTAACAAGAAACTAAATTAACTCAGAAAATCCAGAGAGAAATATTTAGGTGTAAAAATGATCAAATCTATCAAAATGTGAAAACTTGAGTTACTGAAAACTACAGAATGCTGGTGGAAAATAAAAAAAGATTATGTAAGTAACTGAAGAGACACACTATGTTCATGGATTGGAAGAATCAACATAGTAAAAATGTGAATTCTTCACAGATTGATATAGAGGTTTAATCAATTCCTTTCATAATCCCATACATAATTTCTTATAGATATGCACAAGGTTATTCTATTTTTTAAATGGTTAAGTCAAAGGAACTAGAATAGTGAGAACAGCTTAAAAAACAATAAATTAGGAGGCATCAGTCTACCCAAGTTTCTACACTATCAAAACCGTATGTTATTGGCAGAAGTTTAGAAACGTGGGTTGATGAACAGAATAGAAAATTGAAAATAGACCCACACAAATATGCCTATTTGATTTTTGACAAAGGTAAAAAGCAATCAAATGGAGGGAAACTAGCCTTTTAATATGGTGCTAGAGCAAGGTGGACATCAATAGAAAGCTAGCAATATATTTCTTTGTAAAAACATAAGTAATATACTAGTTGAAAATACAAGCAAAACATAAAGAATGATCAATATAGCAAAAAAATGGGGAAAAAAAGAGTTGGTATAAAAAAATAAATCTTGCAAGTAGAGGGCATAAAGAATACTGTATTTAAAAAATGGAATAGAGGGGCTCCTGGGTGGCTCAGTCATTAAGCATCTGCCTTTGGTTCAGGTCATGATCTCAGGGTCCTAGGATCGACCTCCACATTGGGTTCCCCACTCAGCGGGAAGCCAGCTTTTCCCTCTCTCATTCCCCTAACTTATGTTCCCTCTCTAACTGTGTTTCTTGCTGTCAAATAAATAAAATCTTAAAAAGGAATAGAGTAAGACCTATTATATATTATGATATGTATTACATACATATTACATACTATTATGTATTGCATATATATTATGTAATGCGTTTAAATGGGTTAACCTTTCTAATAAGAAAATAAAGATGTTTAGGTAAGGTTAATAAACATATATTAAACAAAAGTGCAAAACAAATTCTAAAAAGTTAAGGTAAATGCTATATGAGATATATATATGAAGAAATAACATTTCAGAGTAAAAACTAAGAATAAGATATGTAAGACAAGCACAAACAGTTATAAAGCAGACGGAAATACTGACATCAAAGAAAATAAAATTAATGGCAAAAACCATTAAAAGGGATCAAGAAGATCTTTTTTTTAGATGTAGTAGTTACTAATTTTAATGTACGGAATACATAATATCAAAATATATAAGCAAACACTAAAAATATGGTATTGTGAACACACCTCTCAGTTTTTAACTGATCAAATGTAAAAGGACATCTAAATAAACCAATTAATAATAGCTTTTAATAGTATGATTTATAACATTTATATTTTTAATGTATATAATAAATATATAATATTATGGTATAACAGTATGGTATCTAAAATAATAATAGCATCTGAACAAAATTTATATTTCATTGGCATATTTCAAAGTCCATTACTAATAGAATATACTTATACAATATACAATAAAATATTTACAAAAAAATTGAGAACCTATTAGTCCACAAAGAAACCAGAAAAATTCTAGAAAGTAGAATAATATAATAGATACATTTTTTTGATCTTGCTCTCAGAAATTTATTTTTATGTTTTATTAATTTTTATTTTTTCCATAACCCAGCTACCCTATCCCTCCTCCCCACCCCAACAACCCTCAGTTTGTTTCCTGAGATTAAATCTCTTATGGTTTGTCTCCCTCCCTGGTCCCATCTTGTTTCATTTTTTTTTCCCTCCCTAACCCCAAAACCCCCACCCTCCTTCTCAAATTCCTCATATCAGAGAGATCATATGATAATTATCTTTCTCTGACTGACTTATTTCACTCAGCATAATACTCTCCAGTTCCATCCACATCGTTGCAAATGGCAGGATTTCATTCTTTTTGATGGCTGCATAGTGTTCCACTCTGTGTGTGTGTGTGTGTGTGTGTGTGTGTGTGTGTGTGTGTACATACACATTATTTATATATATATATATATATATATATATATATATATATATATATATATATAAATATTTTAATAGGCACATTTTTGGCTCTAATGCAGAATAAACCAGAAATTAATAATAAGGAAGCAAAATATCTCCAACTTCTTGTTTGTTGAGATTATACAAGCATTAATACAAACTAGCCTTTTGCAAACCCTTAAGTCAAAGATATGCTCAAATCCGCTATTAGAAAAAACAGTATCAAGGAAGATGTTAAGTAAAAATATTAATGGCATATCATCAAAGCTATAATCAGAAGGAAATTCATAGTGTCAATCTTTACATTATTAAACAAGAAAAAATAAAGCAATTAATTCAGCAAGTTATTAAAAGTAAAACCTGAAGTTAAGCAGAACCTGTGTGTTCTGTTCAGAGCTGGGGGCCTGGGCCTGTGTCCTGAAGCAGGGACAAGCAATCAGTAAATGGTTGTTAAATTGATATGTGAATGAGTGATTAAATAAGTGACTGAATAAAAATTTAGGGAGTGAAAAGAATATTAATAGAACTGAAAATCTGTGACTTCCTAAGGAGGCTCAGGCTGCATTCTTGAGGAGGGCTCAAGCCATGAAATGGACGGAATAAGTGCAAAGGGCCTGTTTACAGGGCCAACACGCTGGCTGAGCCAAGTGTGGGCTCCAGTGCATAGGCCGCAAGTGCTAGAGGCCTCATGGTTCATTTCGGGAATGTTTGGCAACTTTGAGGAGGAAATCTGTCACAGAGGAGGTTTGTCTTGTGGCAATTTAGTGGCCCTGCAAAAGAAAAACTCCCTTTCTTGCTGTTTACCTTCAAAATCCTTTGAACAGGCTTCCATTTCAAACCCGAAACAAAACCCTGCAGTAACAAAGTGATTTAGGTTTACTTTTGAGTATTGTTACTGGTAGCAAAACCTTTCCTGAAACAGTTTTAAATAGGCAAAATTGTTACATTGCTGGACCCGAAAAATTGAAGGAGGGGGAGGGTTTTTAATTGCTACAGGAAAGAACGTAGGATGATTAAAGACTCATTTTTTTTAAAGATTTTAATTAATTAATTATTGATTTATTTGACAGAAACACAGCGAGAGAGGAAGGAGAGTGAGAGAGGGAGAAGCAGCCTTCCCGCCAAGCAGGGAGCCCGATGTTGGGCTCAATCCCGGGACTCCAGGGTCATGACCTGAGCCAAAGACAGATGCTTAACGACTGAGCCACCAGGCACCCCTAAAGACTCATTTTAATTACACATTTTCTTCCAGAAAAACAAGAGCAACAAATAGTATCCCAAGGTAATGACATATTGTGGGATATACTGACTGTAGAGAAAGTCACTTCTCATGGTTTCCTGTTTCAGATCACTCTCACTGGCTGCCTTCACTTATATGGGCAACATCCCCAAGATTCTGAGGTTGAGATGAAAGGATATATTTTTATCCACTGTCAATCCTGAGTCCTCAAAAGATCCTCCCCATTCTTTTTATCTGTGAAGAAAAATTAACCAAACTGAAACAAAAGACTTCACATTCAAAATACTAAATACTGTAGATAATTAAAATTTCCTATCATGGCCAAGGCTAAGGTCCCACTCACCTGCCCTCCCACTTAAAAGAGCCCAACATAATCCTTTTGAATTAGGTAGTATTTTTCAAGATCTATTTAGACTCCTTGCTCAACCTCCTAACTTCTGAGGTGCTTCACACAAAAGACTAGTTTGCCTCTTTGCTTTTGTTTGGAAGGTCACCTTTATCAGGGCTGTAATTAATTCTTGCCAGGCTAATAGTGTTCCCTGTGAATCACACAGGTCTTGAGGGGAGAAAATTGATAATCTAATAACCATAGCAAAGTGAGACATCTTCACCTTCCAGACCAGGTATCTGGCTTTCTCTTTTTTTGGCTTACAACATAGTCTGTGGTTATGATTGTTGCTAGCAGTAGGAGAAATTTAAAAAAAAAAAAAGTTTCTTGGATTTCTGTAGGTTAGCAGCATGTCCCGGTTTTCAAGTACAAAGTCAGATTCTGAGTCAACCCATCCCCTTACCTGGAATCAGAGGCTTTTCATGCAATAAGATACAACAGCTTAGCTTGCATGAGGTTTTTGGGAAAAAGCCAAATATTCAAAAAACCATCTGCTTGCACTGCTCATAAATCACAGAAATGATTGCCCTTGATCTGCAGCCATTCCCCATTATAGAGGATATTGGTTTCCAAAATATGTCACAGCATATTGAAATGAGGCAGTCTCTTCCAAGCAGAAAATTCCTCTTCACCATTACATTATATAGTAGAGTAGAATTATGTCATGTTAGCCCTCAAAGGCAGATAGGATCTCCGAGAAGATGCAGGTAGAGGACTGGTTGTAAATTTTGCAACTAGCATAAAGGACAAGCCACTAAAATTTTTTATGCTTTGCTCCAGTCAAATGCTGAAAGAGTTTGAAATTATTGAGAGCAGTGAGTTCTATTTCTGAAGATGTCTTTGAACCAGGTGTCTATCTTGTCATTCGTATTACTGTTTCACACCAAGAGTGAAGACAACAGCAGTTGATAGAATGAAAATAAAGAATGACTGTACTGCAAATAGCCCTTGAAACCTAGACAGTGTTATTATTTAGCACTCGGTGAACCATCTGCAGAATACTTGGCATTGTGCAAAGCATAAGGGATGACTGGACATCTGACCCATGGCCTTGATGATCTAAGTGAGACACTACCTTCTCAGAAGCTGGCATGGCTCATGCATTCTCCACTCATTTACCCTGTGTTGTCATAGCTGGTGAAACACTGGGTCCGAAACCCACAAAGCATTGGGAAATTCCTAATACATTCTTTAACACCCAGGGTTCATTCCAGCTGGGCTGATCTGATAGCATGTTTCTGGGTGATCTGTAGGGAGCTAGTTTTAGTAACAGGCTCCTATGTTGTCTCTTTGTAGAGAAAACGGTTGCGATGAGGTTTCTCTCATTCTAAGTTTACTTTACCATCTGGTCTGCAGTCACTCATGTGGTGTGTTCTTATCTCTATTGACATGAAAATTATATTGTTATTAAATGGTGATATATATCTCAGGTAAAAGTATTCAGATGTCTTTTTTTTTTTGAAGATTTTATTTATCCATTTGACAGAGAGATCACAAGTAGGCAGAGAGGCAGACAGAGAGAGAGGAGGAAACAGGCTCCCCGCTGAGCAGAGAACCTGATGCGGGCCTTGATCCCAGGACCCCGAGATCATGCCCTGAGCCGAAGGCAGGGGCTTTAACCCATTGAACCACCCAGGTGCCCAATATTCAGATGTCTTTAATAAGCACTAAGTACTTTAAGTGTAACCAACCTTTACTATCATTTATGGTTTTAATTTGTTTTTCATGACAGTCCCGTGAGATTTTATTAACCTGTTTTAGCTACTGAGGATGTTGGGATATATTATGTCTCATGCTTTGGATTGGGAAGTAGGGAAAAGGCCAGAGTGGAGGAGAGAAGGAGAAGAGAGTGGTTAAGTGAAAGATTTTGGTGTTTTACAGAACTGGGCTTGCATTTCAGTTCTACCGCTTAGGGAAATACATGATGTTGGACAAGTTATCTAATCTCTCTGAGGCTGATTGTCTTCATTGATAATACTACTACCTCATAAGAATGTTTTGAAGATTAAGAACACACATAAATGCATACATGTATTATATATATATGTGTGTGTGTATATAGAGCCTGAAGGAGTTCTTGGTACTGGGTAGCTCCTATTCCTCCCATTCAAGAAAGTAATATTTCCAGGACAAACTGGTAGAACAAAGACGTTAGTGTCTCAGAGAGAATGGAACAACCAAAGTGAAAATAAAGACTAGGGCAGGATCATTTCCTTTACCCCCCCACACTCATTATGTGTTTCACTCCTTTTTATGAGGAATAGATTGAAAACAAATTGAATTAGCAGTGAACACTGTGTGTGTGTGTGTGTGCACGCCTGCACACACTCACATGCATGTGCCTGTGTGTGTATATGCTTCAATGTGTAAGGCAAAGAAGTAGATTATGTTACCTGAGGGGTGGAGATTTATTTCAAGGGCACATGGAAAGTAAAGAAATACAAGGAGTTCTTTTCAGCTGCCTTGGGCTTCAAGAGCCTGCGATGAGGTTCACAGCTGTTTGGGCTACAGCAGCAGCTCTAGTGACTGCTGTGTGTGTGAACACTCAATCATTCATCATTCCTCAGAAACATGCCTATTACCCACAGCCACCCTGCTCTAGTGAGCACAAGTGTCTTGGCTAAAGTTATACCTTTCCCTGCTTCTCTTGACTTTCAGAATAGCTCACTGTCTACCTTCTGTTGCTTTTCTCTGTCTTATATGCACTGCAAGGTTTTGTCCCCCTGGCATGGTTGACTGATCCAAGGGTGGACACCTAAGCAGGGACAATATTATTCTTTCTTACAGGAATTACAAAATTCAGGATGGATAGCTATGGAGGAGCAAGTGAGTTTTAACAGCCATGCTCTAGAGCAGGGTTTGTCCATGCTGGCACTTTGACATTTTAGGCTGTGTAATTAGTTGTGGGGGATGTCCTATCTATGCATTGTAGGATGTTTAGCTACTTTCCTGGCTTCTACCCACTCGATGCTGGGTGCAATCTCTCCATACTCCTCTCTCCCAATGTGCCACAGTGTGACAATCAAAAATGTATCCAGATCTTGCCCAATATCCCTCTGGGAGGAAAAGCACCTCTGCATCAGACCCATCACTCTATGCAGTGCTAGAAGAAGTGTGGTCTAAGGACTGGCAGCATCAGCATCACCTGGGAGCTACTTAATAATAGAAAATGTTGGCTGTCACCTCAGAACCAATGAATAACGATCTGGTGGTTTCACAAGCTTTGCAGTGACTTTTATGCTTGCTAAATTTTGAAAATCACTGCTGTACAACTTTGCTGTCCTAAGTGTGATTTGAGTATCCACAGCCTCAGATCACGGGAGGGAACACAGAATCTTAGGCCCACCCCAGACCCAGTTTGAGCATCTCCTGGGAATTTGGTATAAACGCAAATCATTTCTAACTGATTGTTATGTATATCAGAAACTCTGGGATTGCAGCCCATCAATCTGTTTTACTAAGCCTTCTAGGTTATTTTGATGCAGTTAGTTTCAACAATGGCTGCCGATTGGAATCACCTCTAGGATTTTGGAAGATATTGATGCTTAGGTCCCATTCCAAAGGATTTTGATTTTAACTCATTTGTGGTGTGGACTGAGTATCAGCACCAAAATTTTATAATTCTCATGTGATTGTAATGTGCAGGTAAATTTAAGAACCACCACCGAAGACAGGATTTTCGATCTCTACTGCAAATGTCCCAGGAGCTTCTGTGGTTTCTTCACATCTCAAATATTCATTGTCAACCCCTATTTTTTAAAAATTTTATTTGTTTATTAGAAAGAGACCTCACAAGAGGGAATACAAGCATGGGTAGTGGGAGAGGGAGAAGAATGCTTCCTGCTGAGCAGGGAGCCTGATGCAAGACTCGATCCCAGGACCCTGGGATCATGACCTGAACTGAAGGCAGACATTTAATGACTGAGCCACCCAGGTGCCCCTGCTCCTCCCCTGTTTTAATTTGGGGGCCCTTCCTATACTCTTCCACTAATGTTTGCAGTTAGGCCAGCCAGACCCATTTCTTTTGCTACAACCCTAGTAATCTCAACCCAAATAGCCATCATCCAGGGGAGAGCTTGCGGTAGGCTCTCAGAAAATGTATAAGGATAGGTATTTCTCACGGGTCATTGTGTGTGTATGTGTGGGGGCAACCCAGTGTATTCTGGAATGGAAAACTAGCAGCCTGCGATATGCAGATACACCGTGAGCCATGAGGGGCGCTGCTCAGTAAGTCTCTTCCTGACTGTAGCCATGGGGCAAAAGGTTGCAGGTAGAAGTCATTAGCCTACAATACTCACAGCAGCTGGGGAATTGGTGCACTGGTTTGGACAAGAAGGTCTGGGCAAGCCATCTACAGTAGCTTCTGTATGGGTTCCTGACACTGATGGAGTTTAAGTGATGGGTCTGGGAGAAGAGGAAATGGGATATGCCCCAGATGTTTTGGTTCAAGGGGTAGGAGATAATGCTTGTAAGAATTCCGGGGTTTGCTACTTTGACATTTCTATGGCATTCATGGTTTAGAGTATGTAGGATATGATTTCTAAAATAAAGGACAAATGTGTGTACTTGGTGTCTCCTACATGGAGAAGGAGGTGTCACATGTGGCATGACGATCCTCTTCATGTTCTGAGGACAGTTTGTATCATATTTGAAAGAAACATATTGTGTATTGTCTCTGACCTTGTTATTTGGCATGTAGTCAGCTTTCATAGGTTTTACTGTGTAACAAAAGCCTTGAGAATCTGAGTGGCTTGCAAAAGTAAGCATTTACTTTTCTTTTACTTGAATGACACATTGTTATGGCATCTCTAACTGCACACAACAGGGAGGGTTCAGGTTCGCTCTCTGGGTCTTTTCATTCCAAATTGCCACCTACTAGGGATGTTCTTCTCTTGGTGCAGGGAAGGGGTACAAAGAACAATTAATGCACATGACATCTTTGTCTCTTTTAGGAACTGGAATACTGGCATATCCACCTATATTCCACTGATAAAAGGAAATCATATGGTGGTGAATCCCAGAGTTTGTGAGATAAGAAAACATATGCAGAGTAAAACATGGCAAGAAAAGAGAGAGCAAGAATTGTGAATTTATCACCTCTGGGTATCTGAAAATCTCCCAGAGCAAGAGAAGCATCATTTTTTTTTTAAATTTTATTTTTTCAGTGTTCCAAGATTCATTGTTTATGCCCCACACCCAGTGCTCCATGCAATACGTGCCCTCAGTACCCACCACCAGGTACTCCCATTCCCCTACCCCCTGCCCTCCAAGACCCTCAGTTTGTTTCTGAGTCCAAAGTCTCTCATGTTTCATTTCCCTCCCTGAATTACCCTACTTCCCATT